>CM021103.1:46239685-46318689 GCA_007115665.2 Sequoiadendron giganteum | reverse complement strand
AAAATATAAAATTACAAATAAGAATATATAAAAAATGCTAAAATTTAAAATAAATTAACAAGAAAATTGAAAAGAGATTAAAAACAAACAAAAAATTTAAAATTGACAAATAACTAGCAATTGCACATTGGTGTGCAATGGGTACGCCGAAGAGGTGTGGAATGTTAATTAGAGAAAAATTGGTCTATTTTTTATACATTTCTGTAGTACATGAGGTCAATTGGTAGGTTATTTAGCCAATGATATGTTTATGCAAAAAATGTCTCAATGGAGAAATGATAAGTTCAAACCAACTATGCATCCACTTACAAAACCTTTGAATTAGGAAGATAATCAAGCTCCATTACTCGAATCATATTAATTTTGCAATAGGAAGAGAGGAAGAGGGAGACATAGGGATATAAAGAGGGAGAGAAAGAGTGGGGAGATCAAGAGAGGGGTAATGAGACAGAGATAGAGAGGAAGATAGATATGTAGATGGAGATGGAGATGGAGGAGGGGGATATGGAGAGAAGGAGAGAAGGAGAGAGGGAGAGAGAGAGGGGGGAGAGAGAGAGTTGAAGAATGAGAGAGCGATATATAGAAAGATACATATAGAGATAGGAAGTGATATATAAAGAGAAGTAGAGTGAGGAAGATATATATGGTAGAGATATGGAGAGATAATGAGATAGAGATAGAGAGAGATGAAAGAAATATGGAGAGATAGAGATAAAGGGGAAAAGAGATATAAATATAGAGTTCTAGGAAGAGTGAGAAGGAGAGAGAGACATGTCTAGAGATAGAGGGAGACAAATAGATAGATAGGGGGTAGGGAGGGAGGGAGGGAGGGAGGAAGAGAAAGGGAGAGATATTGGTAGAGGAGGGATATGGAAAGTAGGGATATGGAGAGAGAGATATGGGGAGAGAGGAATAAATAGCTCAATAGATAGAGAGGAGAGAGGGAGTAATATAGATAGAGGTAGATATAGAGAGATAGAGAGGGATAGGGAGAGAGAGAGAGAGATAGATATATAGGGAGATGGAGGTAAAAATATGGGGATAGAAATAGATAGAGAGAGGAGTGAGAGATATAAATAAATAGAGATAGAGATATAGAGTGGGAGAGATGGAGTGAACAAAAGAGAGAGGTAGAGATAATGAGATATAGATAGAGAGGGGGGAGAGATAGGGAGATAGGGATAGAGGGGTCAAGAGTGAGAGAAAGAGAGATGGAGAGAGGTAGAGAGGGGAAATAGAGAGTTTTTGTGTGTATGAGTGAAAGAGAGAGATATAGATGATGATAGATATGTATAAATAGGGAGATAAGGGAAGACAAAGATAGAGAGAAATACAGGAGAGAGAGGAAGACAAAGATATAAATCTCTCTCTTCTCTTTCTCTTCTCATCTCTTTCTCTCTCTCTAGAAATATGTCTATCTCTACCCCTCTCTCTCTCTCCATATATATATACATATATCTACCTGTCTCTCTCTCTATATTCTTTGCTCCATCTTCTTACCCCTCCATCTCTCCCTCTCTCTCCCTTACTCTCTTTTGATATCCCTATTTGTCTCCCCCTCCCTCTCTTTATCTAAATATCTCTACCTTCACATATTTGTGTTTCCTATTTCTATTTATCTCTCTATCTCACTCTTTCTATGTGACTATATCTAATCAAAATTTAGTTTATGACTCTCTCTCTCTAACTTTTAATTTAGGTTTTAGATTTTAGAATGATAAAGAGAGGAGTGAGAGATAAATAAATAGAGAGATAGAGATATAGAGTGGGAGAGATGGGGTGAACAAAAGATAGAGGTAGAGATAATAAGACATAGATAGAGAGGGGGAGGGATAGGGAGATATGGATAGTGGGTCAAGAGTGAGAGAAAGAGAGAGAAGGAGAGAGATAGAGAAGGGGAATATTGAGTGTTTGTGTATATGAGTGAAATAGAGAGATAGAGATAGAGATAGATATGCATAAATAGAGAGAGAAGAATAGACAAAGATAGCGAGATATAGGAGAGAGAGAGGAAGATAAATTGAGAAATAATGAGAAACCCAGAGGTAGAGAGGAAGACTAAGATATAAATATCTCTCTTTCTCTTTCTCTTCTCATCTCTTTCTCTCTATAAATATGTCTATCTCTACCTCTCTCTCCATATATATCCCTCTCTACCCCTCTCTCCATATTTCTACCCCTCCATATCTCTCTCTCTTACTCTCTTTTGACATCCCTATTTATCTCCCCCTCTCCCTCTTTTATCTCTAGATATCTCTACCTCTATATATATCTTTGTCTCCTATTTATCTTTATCTCTCTCACTCTTTCTATGTAACTATCTAATCAAAATTTAGTTTTGAATCTCTCTCTCTCTCTAACTTCTAATTTAGATTTTAGATTTATTTTATTATACAAATAAAAATAAAAATTTTAAATAGAATTATTTTATAGTTGGTATGAATTTTCCACAGTCCATAACATTGCAATATATAGCTTTTGGATTCAACTGTGTAAGTTTTTTTGTTGACGTTTCGGATCACACACAGTGATCCATCATCAGGAAGAGGAAAAATGAAATGAGATTGCAGAACAAGTCTTAATAAAGGGAGAGGGAGAAGAGAAAGAACTACACAAAATTGAGAAAACAATAAAATAATACCATAAACAAAAGAAAAAGAAAGACTTGTCTACTAACCTCATGTTCCCATGCGACTGCTTCTATTTTATGCTTAAATTTAAGTAGCGGGAGTGTTCCCATGCATAACTTTGATTGTTGGGAGAGGATAATTTGGAATCAAGTTTCCTATTTTAAAGGAGCAGCTATTGTTTAGGAAATAAAAATAAGCTGTCAAAAAATAGGGGGGGGCTGAAAATAAGCAGCAACTGCTTATTGTGAAAAATTCCATGTGGCTTTACAAATTTCCTTCCCTCCTTTTTATTTACCTCCAATTCCTCCCTCTAAATTTTCCCTCTAAATTTTTCCTACAGTGATACAATGCATCAACAAGATACATATTTTCATATAGAAAATTAAATTTTCAATCTTATTGAAAGTATACATTTTATTATAGTTCTTTGAAATATAGATCTTGCCCTGAATCTACCCATTTTTAAAGAATTTAATTGCAACATAGATTTTTTTTTTTAACTTTATTTATAATTGTTTAAACTTTATAACTGTTTGAACTATTTTTTATCTTTATTTATAACTGTGCAACATATACAATTAGTGTAAAATTTAATGCAAACTATGCTAGCATCCTTTCTTGTCTATACAGATTGAGAGAATTATAATAGATCTGAATGTCTTCATTTGTTAATTCTTAGTCAATAATAACATATTTGAATTCCCTATCAATAATTCTTTGTCAAAATTAATAGAGCAACAAATGGTAATTAAATATAAAAATATGCAGTTAATAAAAATTAATGGCAAGGATTGATAATTAAATATAAGAATATACATTTGAATTATGTTCTTATTTTAATAGAGGAAAAAACAATTTAAAAAATATACATTTTAAAACATACAATTTAAAATGACTGTTTAAAAATAAGCAGCAAAATCAAATATACATGGGGACACCATTTCCACAAATTTCTCCTAAAAAAATGAGCAGTGACTACTAATGAAACTAAGCTAAGAAGCCACATGGGGGCATGAGGTAAGAAATCGAAAAGGATGCCTTCCTTCCAAATTTTGAAATCCTCCTGCAGTGAAATTCAAACAATTTTTTTCGCAGTCCTCCGGTAGTTAAATCCAAACAATTTTCTTCCTCGTAAAAAAAATTATGATAAATTTAACTGTCTATTATTGTTAACAATCCAATGCATCTCTCTTTTCATGCGACATGCTATACAAAGTAGAGCAAGTTTTTCAAGTAAAACTAGGGGCGAAGGAAGCTAAAAATAAAATAATAATATAAGCATTTGTTTAAATATAATTTTCCGCCTTGATTAAATTTCTAAAAAAATATGTGTAATTCATTAATAATATATATATTAACATAGATTATATACATATTAAGTATTATATAAATTTTATGTTTAAATAATAATTATTTAATTCCTTCTTATAATTTTTTTTTGATACGTAAAGATTATATTGTATTTATATTTATAGATCCAAAGTACAACCGTCTGTTATGCAGGTATTAAGCTAATTTCACCAATTCCACCAAGAACCAAAAAACCATAATATGTCTATACAGATCCTCCAAAATACATGCCATAGCTTTAGACATTCAATACTTTAAACAGCTACATTTAAACCAATCTAACCAATTCGTGCTTTCATTAACAGAGAAAAAACTAGCTGCTAATATACTAATACAATACACTGCCCTTCACAAAAACTTATTCAGAAATGAGAAGTCTTCAAACTCCTCCCTCCATTCATCACTATCAGTCGCCATTAGCCTGAACCATTTCTTCAAGAAGATGACCGCAACTGCTACTATGGCTTGGTGCTTCATCAACCTAGTACCCTGAAGGTCCAAGAAAAATGGAAAAATCTTCACCGTGTCTTCATCCTTCACCTTCGCCACCTCCAATGCACATGGGCATCCTCACCCTTCCACCACCACCCGAAGGAGCTCATCCATACCAACCAGCAGTCTGAGTATGAATAATTTCCTCATTAAAGTCCTTGCTTCAATCTTTGGGACCAAATTATCCAGTAGGGAAGCCAAAAAATGAGAAGATATCTGCAAATTATCATGCCCATAGTCTGTTTCCTCCAGAAAACTTGAACCAAAGACCATTTTGACTGCAACTAACACCAGAGGCTCATAGTTGAGCAAAATTCTTTCAAGGCGTTGATCTGTTATGAAATGAAAGTTGGTCAACCTATCCTTAGACTTAGGCAAAATGGGGGTGTCTGCCCCAAACCGAGCTACACCCGCAACCAAAACCTCTATCAAAAATTTCAAGGACCCAACCATTTGGCTCCCAACAATAAGCGCTTAAAAAAATGATATCCAGACTTCAACCACAAGACTAAACTAGAACAAATGCCCACGGTATTTTGTGCAATCCTTAAATGAGTACTTCTACCCACCGCCGCCACCCTCGCCAACCTCCTTCTCCTATGTGTGAGCTTTTTGAATGCAAGTGAATGAATGGATTTTAATATTTCATGTGCCTCAGGAAGATAGATGAGTTGTCTTCCCCGTGCATTCAGTTGATTGATAGGACAAGTCAACTCTGATCTCCTACTATCATGGATTTCCACCCATCACTATCTCCCCCGTATAGCTCCAATGTGGTCGTTCATACCACCATCCTCCACCACCTTGGAGGGCATCCTCCCTACCTCCCACAATTCTTTCTTATAATTATTTTACATAATCATTTCATATTAATTATATTTTATTTTATACAAAATTATTTTAAAAAATTATTATTTAAATTTAAATTATCTAATCAATAAATATTATTTAATATAACGTAATAAATTTGTTTCATATTATACATATTTTTTATGTAACATAATTATTAGATAAATTTTAAATTTATATAATTATCAATTTTTTTTCTAATTATATTATATTATCATTTGATTTTGTTTGATATTTATAATATATTTAATAATATATAAAATTTTAATATATAATTTTTTTTTATATAAGATACTTGATTTTTATATAATATAATTAAAATAAGATTAATAATTATTAATATTAATATAAATGCATGTAACTATCTTTTATTCCATTAACAAAACTTACATTTATTTCTATTAAATCTAAAATACTATAAAGGCAAGTACTAGCCACTACGTGGCACTTGTCTCTTACGGATCAAAAATAAAAATTAAAAAAATCTAAAAATTTTAAAAACAATTTTAATTATTTTTCTAATTTACTTTTTTATATTTTTTCAAATTATAAAATAAGTAAAAATCATTTAATATATGAACTTTATAAAATACAAATATTCAAAATAATTTAAAATTCCACTTTTAACATCTTTCTAATTAACAAAAAAAAGAGAAAAATATTTTTTATTATTTTTATTTTTTTTAAATTAAAAAATATATAACTAATATATATAAAACAAGTAAAACCATTCAATATATAAATATTAAAAATAATTTAAATTTTCACTTTTAATCTCTTTCTAATTAACAAAAAAATAGACATTTTTTATAATTTAACTTTTCACCTTTTAACACCTATTTAATTAACAAAATTAGATATTTAAATTATGAACATATTTTTTAAAAAGTTAAAATATATATACTAAACCAAACTATATCAATTATTTCAAACATTCAAATTAACCAATTCACTCTAAGTCTTGAAAAATATGGACAAATTTTAAAATTAAATTTATAGTAGATATTTGTTTTCATTTGTTGAAACCTTCATTCAGTAAATATTGTGGTGTCATCAGATGAGAAAAAAGGGCAGAGTTCGCAAGTAAAATATTCAAAAGTAAAACAAACAAACAAAAATGGAGGGGAAAAAATATGGCAATGAACGGATGAAATCACTTCAATCATATTGCACTGTACGCAGTCGATATTAACCATTGATGGTCCATTTTAACTTGTTCATCTCAAATAGGATGTGCCTTCGGCGTAAATAGAAAAAACCTATAATTTGTAAAATGTAAGAAATAGTCATAAAATAATGAGAAACAAGAATTAGAAAAAGAAGGAAAGAAGGAACAATAAATAGAAAAGGACAAACCCAAAGAGAAAAGACACATGAAAGAAAAACACGACGAAATAACAAACTAGAAGCAAAAACGAACTAAGCCAAAGCAAGAAGTAGGAACAAATCAAAATTAACAAGAGAAAAAAGAGAGAAGGGAACATACAAGAGCAGGAAAAAGAGAGGACCAAGGGATAGTGTTGGTTGTTTTTACTATAACCAGGTTTATCTTCTAATCTACCTATGGAATTGCCAGTTCCAATTAGGGGCAGCTTGAAGGACCTGGACCAACTGACGAGGACTTTAACAAAGCCTCCTACACTTTGGGCTCTGCAAGACTTGGGAGGGTGATCCCTTAATGTGTTTATAACCTTTGCACCAATATTATAAACAACATTAACAAAAACAAATAATCTCATTTAATAGCTCAACATAATAAGATAATACCGAAATGAATTGGATGTTCATCAATAATATCAACTATTTGGAGCATGAGATAACTACAACAACACTTCATAGCTTAAGATAGTCATTGATTTTCAATTTGTAGCAAGCTCTAAGAAAAGACAAACAAATACTAAACCCTACAAATAAGAAAAACTTAGACGAGTGCCATATGCCATTAGAGGAGTCAAATTCATAAGCATCTAAGGATTCATGATAGATTTAACACATAACATATAAGATCTCTGACAATATTGCCTTACAATACCATCAATTTGTATTCTAACCCAATACTACTTATCAAATCCTTATATAAACATATCCATCTATGACCGCATTCAAGCATTTTAATTAATTCATTGAATTAAAGGTAAAATGAGAATCATACACACCACAATAGTGAGATGAATGAAACAACCCTTGATTATTTTATTCAAGATTCTGATATGCTTATACAATGGAGAGACATGAGTTCAAAATGAATCATTCCCATTCAAATGCTAGTACTACCATGAAACATCAAACTCCCATGAATTCAAAACCTACAACAGAATGACACAAAACCTAACTTGCATTTTCACTGAACCAACAAGCTTTTTACAATTTTCTCTGCAACTTTACTTAGACTCGACCCAAAATTATCTAACTTGCTAACCCGTATTTATGTCCTTGAAATCCTTCTTATAGAGAATGAAGGAGAAAACAAGCATCGGGCCAGAAATACACGTCATCGATCACTTGGACCGCCCTATGACATTTCAAAAATCTATTACAATAGCCGAGTCCCTGGAGAATATTCTTGTTTATCCCATCCGCTGAAAAATGGTTGATGCATTTGCCAAACTTCAAGAAACCTGTGCCAAAACTTCCATCAAAAGATAATCGGAATCTATTATAACTGCAACAACTGAGTTGTTATCCACTAGTAGTCAACTTTGTCTTACTCTTCCTCTGTTAAGTATTTATCCACCCATCTTTGATATTCTTCATATGTCGACCAATCAAAATTAACCACCTCATTCACCTTAGCACTATAAGGTGTGTATTTCACCACTACCTGATTTGCCTCTCTCAAAAGACTCCAAAAATGTGTTGGTGCTAATGATCTTGTCCATACAACTCACCAATAGTTCATAGTCTGAGTCATCACAAATCAATTTGATTTGTGCATTGATGACTTCATCTTCTCTGTCCTACCACTATTGCAGTGATTTAACATTTCCCTTTGCATCAATTATATCAGGTAAAGATGTATCACTCCAATCATCAAAAATCTTTACCAATTCTCTGATTTTCCTACTCAAATCATCTGGTAAGGCTTGAAAACCCTACAGTGACTTTACAAAAAAATGAGTAGGCTTTAATGATTGGGGCCTATTATTTGTATCAAATCTAGAGGCTTTATACATGATATCTAAATCACTAGCCCTAAGGATCCACTTCTGAACTAAGGGAAAAACTACTTCCTGATCCCTAGTAATGTTCTTTATTCCATCCAAAAATAAAGAATACAAAGAATATACTGATGGAAATCTGCCATCAACCTTTTCATTTAAGTGCCTCAAAACTATGTCAACAATTTCACTCTGCTTTACAAGTGCTCCCTCCTCACTTGCCTTTAAAGCTTCCTATAACTCTGTAATATTATTTAGAAACTGCTTCTTAGTAGGATCCATAGAGTATTCAATCTCTTCTTCAACTGGCTCTAATGTAGGACTGAGAGAAAGAGTTTGGATGGGGGACCCCATAGTAGAAACAACTGGAGAAGTAGGAGGTATTGATCCTGATGTGCAAGGTAGTGTCATGATACCAAGATCACTTGAGGAATCGCCAACTTGCCTATACTTTAACCTATCCACCTTAGTTTTCAACTCAACATTCCTTTGATGCACCCTGCTCTATTCTCCAATTATAATATTGTATTTCTCCATTAAGCTCTTCTTTTCAACTTCTTCCTTCTCAGCGGTCTTTTGGGCCAGCTTGGCCACATTCACAGTTAGGTTTGTAGCCTCTATAGTTGAAGTTTCAAAGGCTCTCTTTATTATTAACCCTCCCCTTAGGTTTGGGATAATGTCAGTAACATTAGCCATGAGGTTCCAATGCCAAAATTGCTAGGGTCTCATACTCCTCACTAAAGGCAGAATCTTGCAATGCTGCCTTGACCTCTTCCTCAGAATTTTGCATGGGATGCTTGGATTTTAAAATAGCATTAAATTATATTGCATCTACCATATCCCATTCAGGAAAAATTAGCACACCAACCTGAGTTACTAATTTCCTCCCCTCCTCAAGAGTGATGCTCTTGAATTCTTCCATCAATTCAGCCTTTACTTCATCATCATTCTCCTGGTTAGACCTATCAGGTTTCAACTCTCTTCTCCTTTTACATTTGTCCTGATATTATTCTAGTCTCATTCTCCATACCAGTTGTAAGAAAATTGGAGTTTTAAAAAATGCATCATCATCTAAAAATGTCTTTCATGCCTCCATCCTGGCATCATGCACACATTGTCCCTTCACATCCATATCAAACAGAACCAATTGAGTTGACCTGGGAGGGGAAGGAATACCAACCTGCATGTCCTGATCTGTGACAATGATTTCATCCATCAGAGTCTCTTGTGCCTCTTCAACTCTTTGCCTCTTAGGGCTTGGCTCTGATGGTGGTAGTGCAGGATTATCTTCTGGTGATGAGTCCAAATGAATTATCTTTATTCCTCCAAGTGCTCTGATCTTCGGACCTGGTTGTTTTGATGCCTTCATGATTTATTTTCCTTTCTTATCTTCCTCCTCCTCATCACTACTATCACTCCTTTGTCTCTTATAAAGAGGAAAATTCACCGTGGGTTGATATGTTGGCCTTGTTTTAGTAGGTCTCACATCTAGCTTTTGTATGTCGAAGTCCAACTCCAAGTTGACCTTCTTTGTCATCAAAACACCAATGATCTCCTTGAATTTGTCCCTCAAGAAATCAATTTTCTTGTGGAATGGATTGAATTTCATTAATGGATCATATTTGGAATCCATTTTATGCACAATGGCCAATAACTTCTCATATGCTATCCATTTTTCCTTGTTCAATTCCTACTTGTTGAAATCAAATTCATTCCTGATCAGATCCTCAGAAAAATTGAACTCATGTGCAAACCTGCCACCTTTTATCCATTGTCTAA
Source organism: Sequoiadendron giganteum (assembly GCA_007115665.2). NCBI lineage: Eukaryota > Viridiplantae > Streptophyta > Pinopsida > Cupressales > Cupressaceae > Sequoiadendron > Sequoiadendron giganteum. The sequence goes on along the minus strand of CM021103.1, from coordinate 46,308,431 downwards.
AAATGGCAAAGAATCCCTTAGGGTCATGCTATCGCCTGGGACCACACCTTAAATGAAAATCATCAAAAACCTCCCAAAGTGGACCCATCCTCCCTTTGAGAACACAAAATTAGACACAACGGTATAGTCAAGGAAAAGAGTCCCTTTTCCCTTCCCTATTAGGTTGTCTTCATGAATACAACCTAGTTGCCACATCACCTCAGCAAACCCCACTCTTGTTGGAACATTGAATGGGAGGATATGTGGAGTTCCTTGGAAGCCATAAACCCTTAAAACAGTGTTGACTAGGTACAAGATAATGTCACCCTAGTTGTGACAAACTTTTAAATCTGGCTTCCTCCCCTTCGATCTGAGAAAGTCATGTAAATCATTAGGGATCCTAGGTACATTTACTATCAACTGAGCCCTGAGTCTAGAAGAAAAGCAATTGTCAAATTGCACAAAACTGACACTCTCCCTATTGTATGATAAATCTACAGTCCAAGCCTACACTAGTAATCTTTCTCCATTTACCTCCTACCTCAACTCCATCTTCTCTGAGAAGAAGTCAACATTCTTGTACAAGAACATGTACATCAGAAGGGAATACCAAAATAATGGAGTGTCTGCATCTCCTACATGCAACTTTAACAACCCTTCATGTATCTTCTTTGCCAGAAAAGATGCAAAATCATAAACCATAGAGAAATTAGGGTGTTGTATTTGCACCCCCATAAACATATAGGCAATTGGCATTACTGTGTTAGGGTTAAAACCCAAAATTTGGCACAATGAATAAAAGGTAGCCAAGAAATGGTTTGTAAAACAACTTAGCCTGAAAGGCTCTTAGTCACTTGGACTAATATAAATCCTTGAACTACCTGCCTTTGCAAGATGAGGAGGAAGCAACTTCAGCCTGAAAAGTGACTTTGACTTTGCATACTCGTGCTTCATCTCCTCAAGATTTATCTAAATCAAGAACAGACTAGGTTCACTTAGGTCAAAAACTTGTTGAATTTCTTCCCTATTTATGCTTAATAAAATCACTCCATCATTATCTTTGATCACTCTCGTAACAAGGTCATAATGTGTTGCCACTTCCCTAAGCAAATCCACATAGGGGAACACATTTGGCACCACCAGCTTCCCCATGCCATATCTCCAACCATTTGAGAAAGGGCGAGGAAAATTCTGCTGTCCATACCACAGCCTAAACATCTCTAGATCAATCATGGGAACCCTAGTATCTGCAATGTTGGAATTCTTTCATACTAATCCTTCACCTAGGGTTCTTCCATGCATCAAAAACAAACCCCTCTTCCTATCATTTTTTGACAATGAGAGTTGATCCAAGAAATCATCATACAAATTCCTCTATAAATAATCAACATGGCCAAAATGCTGCTTTGGCGATGCCATCTCAAGTAAACTAGGGCTTCCTTAAAATTTCAAATCTTTCGAACAGACTAGGGCTATACAGAAAATGAAATTATAGAAAAACCTTACAATTTCTTACATTTCAACTAACCAATAGCCCTAAAACAACTATCAACAAGCTTTCTAACAAGCACACCACAATTCTTCTCAAAATCTCAATTAAATATACCAGGAAGCACAAAAAATAACTCACGGCATTTATGGTTTGTATAAGACCAAGTCCTTGCTGTGACAACTCATAACTTTGTCCTTGGCTTTGAAAATGCTTTCACAAAGGTGCTTGAATACTTTGTGAGAAAATAGAGTGAAATAAAATCACTTTATGTCCATCAAATCGAACAAGTAGACGTCTCATCTACCATTAAATCTTACTTGCATGTCGCGCCAATGACTCCAATCGCATTTGATACGAATTCAAATTCCAACCGTTGATCATTCACTTTTGTCAGATCATCAAACAACTACCTTGAAAAAACTTGACATAATCTCCATCTCAGCACCAAGGGCCCACCACATTATGCATCGCCAAAGAAATACACGTGGCATGTGCCCGTGATATCGTGATCTATAAACACCTTGCATCTTTTGATCACACGATGGCGGGCAACCATTGATCTCCACCATTGGCAATTGTGTTCGCTCAAGACACTCACCAGTGTTGAACATAACTGTCGAGCAACTTTTTGATCGAGATTATAACATCTTCATTGATTTTGAGCATGTGCATCTTGTAGCCACTTTAGTAACCTATCATATAACACATTAAAACCCGAGAAGATATATTAAAGAAATTTGATTATCTTTCTGGCATCGCCAACTAAGACACGTGGTGCTCACTCATGATATCACAATCAATTGAGACTCTGTGGTGGGGTCATCACGAGATTGCGAGGAACGACTGAGATCAACTGATGAACCTTGATCGACGATCATTTAAAATTATTCCCTACAAAAATAAAACATGTATTAAATGGACAAGGGGACACCACCTAGGCCGACGATAAACAATAGCTTAAAGTTGTATTTAAATGTGGGGAATGGTCCAACCTAGACTTAGGGAATAATAAAGTTAGATGAAATATCTAAAACAGTTTATTAAAAGGGGCTCGGCCTAGATGAAGCAATGGGGCATAAGTTGTTTTAAAACCCACTCCAAAAGGTAATGGTTGAATAGATCCCACCCAAGGCCTAACATAGAACATTAGGATTTTTATGAAGGTCAAAAATAAAAACCCCAACCTTAGATTTTTTCCCAAACAACATGACAAACCAGGATAAGGGAAAGACAAAATGGAATTCAAAGAGTAAAATTTTTAAGTTCCATCAGATAGGAGGAGAGAAAGGGGAGAAGGGAAAGGAGACGGAGGAGAAGCTGAGAGGATGAAAGGGAAGCAAGGAACCTATAGGACAAGGAAAGGAAGGGGGGGCGGTTGGAACCCAAGCAACGGAGGGAGACAAGGGAGAAGGACAAGAAAGGGGGAGGATAAAAACTAGAGGTGAGAAGGAAGATTCTAGGATCTTAAGTTGGAAAGCAATGGGTACCAAGACAAGCTCAAACTCCAACTTTCATCATGATTGAGGTTCAGGGGATGATGGTTGATTTCAATAGCTTCTTTAAGCTTTCTCCTAAAGAAATTATCTTCTTTGGATAAGATTTGGGAACTTTCTAGACAAATGTGGTGCTTGGTGGAAGAGGAGTGGTCGGCTAGGGCTGATTTGGAGGTGCGTTCATGTCTAATGTTGATACTATGCTCCTTGATTCTGGTGGTAAAGGAACAGTCGGTTTCCCCAATATATGGAATGCCACATGAACAAATAATCTTATAGACTCCAAAGTCATGAAAGATGTCCCTGGAGTCTTTGAGGGAAGGAATACATTTTCTCAAGATAGAGAAGGGTTTAAAAGCACAACGAAGGCCTTTTTTAAGAACGATCTTGGAGATTTTTTGGGAGGTACCTTCAACATAAGGAAGAGAAACATTGGGAAGGACTAAGGAATGTTTGGGGTTGGACCTAGAAAGGAAGCTACATTTAGCTTGGTTGAGGGCCCTCAAGATTTGCTTGCTAGAATAACCATTTAATTTAAAACCTTGATGAAGGTGTGTCAACTCTTGCATTAAGTTATCCTCATCACAAATCTGGTAGGCTCTCCAGGCAAGGGTTTTGAGAATGCTAAATTTTTGACTAGGATGATGATGAGAAGATGAGTGGAGATAGAGATCGGTATGGGTAGCCTTGCGTAAAACCTTGTGACCGATGGAGCTATTTGGATTTTTTAGCAGAAGAACATCAAGAAAAGGGAGTTGGTTGTTGGACTCAAAAAAAAAATTGATGGATCACGGAGTGTGATTCAAAATGTTGATGCAAAAAAACAAACACAATCTAATCCAGAAGCACTTTCAAAAAAAACAAAAACCCCAACCTTAGGTTTTTTCAAACAATATGAAAGACCAGAGACATAAGGAAAGATAAAATGAAATTCAAAGAGAAAAAATTTGAAGTTATGTCAATAGTCACATATGATCACATCATTCTTGACCATTTGATATCATGAAAAACCTCCAAAATCTAGTATTCAAATAACCCATATCATCGGCAAGACAAGTTCCATCGGGGTGAAATGAAAAGGTCATACCGAGCATATAGGTCTCACCGATGAAGTTCCATTGGCAAGAAACCTGTCTTATCTCACTGATCAAAGTACAAGGAGTTGTATCGGCCAGACCAACGCCATCGGAGTAAGATCCCTGAGTCAACCCGAGTGCATTTGTCTTGCCGATGAAATATCATCGCCGAAAAACTCATCTTGTCTTGCTGACAAAACAAAGAAACATGCTATCGCCAAGACAAACACTATCAGAATGAGTTCAAAATGTCCTCCTAACCCACTATGTCACACTGATAATATTACATTGGCAAGAATCTTGGTGACATACTTGAGATCAAAGGAATAATCATCAGGGAGACTTATAACATCAAAAAAATTATTGAATGTCTTAGCGATACACCATGTCTTGTCGATGAAGACACAAACAGATCAAGATAGTCATCGAGGTGACTCTTAGCGACATTTATATGAATCAAATGGATAGATTATGTGATATTGGCGTAATTTCTCCCCGACAAAAAGAATGTTTAATGAACGTTAGTCAAGCCTGAATAAAAGGATTGCCCAAAGTTTCAATTGTCTTGCTGATAGAACATTTGATGTGATAGTGAGTAAATTTGAAGATCAGCCACACTCATGTTCAAAGCTAGGACATTAATGGCAGTATTACTACCAAATGTGTCGATGATTTCCTGAATTGAGAAAAGTAATTGAAGGTGAATTTTGCAAAGTTAGCAGCAGAGGAACGGACGAAGGGCCAAAGGATCTTCTGGTCAAAGAATTCTAAATAAACTTGTAAGTTCCTTGCAATTAAATTTTTGCTTTTGTGATTCATAAAATGGAAAGCACTAGCTCAGGAAAATAAAAAGGTAGGAAATAGAGTGAGAGTAAAAACCCTAGAGGAAAAAAGCAAAAAATTGAAGCAGAGAAGGAACTAGGGGTAGCTGAGAGGAAGTTAAACCAGGACTTAATTGATCAATTTCTTGGCTCAAGACCTAAGGCCAGGTGATTTGCACAACTTAGGGTAGAAGTGGAAAAGTTAGAGGATAAATGCAAGAATTTACGAGACATATGGACCCCAATTAGGGGATATGAGCTTTTTATTTTTCATTACCAACAAAGGAAGTGATACGAACTAGTGTGCAATCCTTGGAAGTTAAATCTAGGGAAACTAGTATACCCCAATGTATTTGTAAATGTAGAATTGGTGAAGATGCTAGCTGCCAATTATAATCCAAAATGTAAAGCTATTTGTGATCCATCAGGAAAACCATTTATACATGTATCTGAAGCTGCCATTTGTGAGTTTTTTAACCTAGAAGGAGTGTGTGGTGAAAACATTGTACCTGAAGAGCTGGAAAAGGAATTCTAGAGGATGGATACTTTGTACAAGGGTTGGAGGTTGCCACTACACAGGTCTAAGAAAGATGGTGTTTCGGTTCCACTAAATGACAGTGATGGTCCCCCATTCCATGTTGATTTGTTTGAACCCTACATGAGGTACACATATTTTTTAGTGTGTCAAGTGTTGGGAATGGAAGCCCCTGAGCACAAGTCAATTGTACCCATGGTAATTGCAGCAGACATCCAATATCACAATTCAAGGTTCTTTTATTATGCTTCACACATTTTTAAAGTACTTGATTTAGGACTAATGGCATTAAAAAGTGGAGCTCCTATCTTGCACTTGGATGCTTATTCAATCCTAATGCATATGATACTTTATTATGGACAAGAATTGCAGATGTGGCCTGAAAAACTAAGGGTTGTACAATTTGATAAGGAAGGAAGCTTATTACCAATACAAATCTAGACTGCCATCTGGGATTGCAAATTTGCTAATTCTTGTTATCTACATTTTGAAGAGTTTTTTGTGAAACCATTATATAGATTTTACAATCATCATTGTGAATACTCATTGTCTGATGAAATAAAAAGGTTTCTAAGGCCTAAGGATTTCAATGGACCTATCAACCACAATTGGGGAGACTGGTACTGTCTAGAAGATGTGACCATGATAAGAGTATATGGATTTGAATATGGACCCATTATTCTACCCAAGACAATGTCTGATAGGATTGCATATTTGGAGATTGCTAGGAAATTGGACTTTTCAGATGTTATGAGCCTGAGTTCTTTCGAAAAGCAGGCATTTATGCCTAGTAAATTATGCTTCAGTGATTTCAATATATTAGCAAGGGATGGATATGACATGGTTCTCAACAAATTTATGCAATACAACATGAAGAAGGGTCCACTACGAATAGGATTTGATCTAGAAGGGTATATTGATTTTTCCAAAAATAAAATGAACTTGGGAGGATACAATCACATACCCTATCTGTATGATGACTTGATCAGGAATTTGGAAGCAGAGGAAGCCAAAAAAGTTCTTGATGAGTATAACAAAAGATTTCAAGATATAGAACTATTATCTTCTGATGAAGAGGCATCTAGTGATGGTAGGCCTAGCAGTACAACTAATAAATTTTCCAGATTGAGAACTCAAGACTACAAGTATTTTCCCAGGGAACCAGATGTTGAAGAGAGTGCAAATACTGACACAAGGAAGATAGAATATAAATCATTTGTGGTTGATGATGAATTCATTAAAACCTCATAATTTAAAACCTTTTTGTGTAAATTAAAAGGAAAATCAATAAGGGAATCTGTGGAGAATATTACACCAAGTAATGAGGAACAACTGTTGAATAACTTAAAATCAGGCATGGAAGAAGAAATGAAGAGCATGACCCCTGAGAAAGGAAGGAAATTACTAGAAGATACAGGTGTCATGATCTTTCTTGGGTTGGATTTAAACTCTGCTTTGGTTTTTGATAGTTTTCTGAAGAATAGTAACACCACACATAAACTCACTCTTGAGGGGGTAACATATATTTATGAAGGATCTAATTATAACCCATATGAGGGATCACTTATGATATGGGCCCTATATCCTCCATGCAATAAATCTATTGTAATCGATACTGAAAAGGCTTTTGGACATGTAATGACGTTAAAATTTGGTGAGGTTGATCCAATAGCTACAATAGAAATTGGCATTAATGTGGCCAAATTAAATAAAGACCAAATCCAAAAGCTAATCAAGGAAAAATAAATGTACATAAGATTAATAACGAGAGACTACTCAAACAAAATGATCACTTGAAGGACATGATGGGAATCACGCTAGGATCCACAAAGCAATTGACTCATGGTGAAATCTCCCAGGGAAGAGACTAGTGGGAAGAATCAAAAGCATACTCACAAGGTAAATGTGATGCGCTTACTGCAATAATAAGGAAGAGGTAGACCAATTTAATGACTTGGTTGAGTAAGCTCTGGGGAACACATTCACACAATTTTACTACACTACAATAACATAAGAGGATAGATGCCAAGATCCGAGAGAAGTTCCAAGAAATAAACCAAAGGGATGCTCCTAATAACATAACTATTGATACTGGAAACAATTTTATGAAAAAACATAAAGACTTCCATGATGAATTGCAAGGTGATGAGCAGGGGATGATCAATGTCACAAAAATGGGAGTACCAATGTTGTTAGAAGATGGAGGGGAACTAAAGGGAAAAGACAGATGGATGAAGGAATGTGAGACGATGATGCAAACAATTCAAGAGACAGCCACATGAAACGATTTAACAATGGACGAGGCATGTGAACCAAATGAGAAGATGTTCAAAATGGAGATAGCCATAAGGAATGCGTTGGAGGATGCTGATACACACAAGCAGCCAACTTACTGAGATTATTTGTTAAACATCTATTTATGGCTTAATAGAGCATAATTTCTAGTTTGTTATTGTTGTTAAGAAAAAGACATTTCTGAAAGGACACACCATTTCACAATTTTGATATATTTATATCTATTTCATAATGTAAAATAGATATAGGCGGATAGGAGAAAGATACATTAGATAGTTTGTAATGAAACTTTCCTTTCAAAGACTTAGATGCATTTATGAATTTTGATGAAGTTAATGAAGATGTCTAAACTTGTGGCTTAATCTTGGTATCAGCTGTTTGTGGAATTATACAGTTATCTGGTTGTCTCCATTTTGATGATTTTATGTTTTTTAAATTGATATATCAAGCATATATTCAGTTTACCGATACACATTTGTTTTATTTGTGTGATGTGATTATTTGGTTCTTTCAAGTAAAGATTAAACCCTTCTAGTCAATCACAGTAACTGAAGAGTATTAATTGGATCAATAAGAAGAATCACATAACTAGGATTGTCATTCTATCTCAAGTAGATTTTGTCAGTCATTTACTTGCACGTTTATACAAGTTATAAACTACATCTGTGTGCCAAATAGTTTGAATTATTTCCATCATAGATTACACTTTTCTATATCTTCATTAGACTCTATACACCCAACAAGGCACTGGTCTCATGCTTTCATCTTTTAGTTTATCCATTTTATTTTTTACATCTATTAACTAAACATATTCTAATATTACACATACACTTTATTAGGATTATATATGTTCACTGTAAGATTGCCATTGTGAATAGATTGTTGTAAACAAAATCTAGTTTCAATGCCAAATGTAGCAATTGTTTTGTTGCTTTTGTCAAGTTTCATTAACCAGGCTATTTAGTGGGATGAATAAATTTGTGTTATGACCCTTGCTCTCTTTAAAATAATTAGAAAATATTAGGGAGATCGGGAAGGGGAGAAAACTAAACTCCTTCAAAATAGGGGTAGTTGCGGGTTTGTTGGTTTTCTTTTTATACTATATACTACTTCCTCTAGGATAAATAAGTCACTGTAGAGATGAAAGATGTTTGATTATCTAACTAATTTTTTTTGTTTTTTTGAAATGGAAGAGATCTACAACTCTATAGAAATTGGTATATGCTAATGGTCAAATTATTAGACTATTTAGATCATTCTAATTGACTACTACATAATAGTTTATGTGTTGAAAGAATTGTTTCCATTCTTTCTAATTTTTACATTGGAATACAAATCATATTTAATTTCACGCCAATATACTTCTTTCATAAAGATAAATGTTTGATTTTTCCTTGCTATTTTCATCTTAAAATTTAAATAAATGTATTCTATAATATAGAATTATTTTCAAATTGGGACAAAAAGGATTCTGAGAGATATATTTAATCATAAATTTTACAATCATAAATATCATTTAATTTGTATGTTGTAACTTCAGTACTTTTAGTGAAAATAAAAATAACTTAAAGTTATATATACATATAGTTAAATTGGAAAAGTTGTTTGTCCATTTTATTTTTTACATCTATTAACTGAACATATTCTAATATTACACATACACTTTATTAGTATTATATCCATTCACTATAAGATTTCCATTGTGAATAGATTTTTGTAAACAAAATCGCATCACTTAAGTCTTCTTAGTTCGCAAAGGTAGACCCACCTAGATTTGGCAGCACCTGAAGAGAAGAAGGTTCAAATCGTTTGGCCTTATTTGTTACCCTAAAATGTATCAAGAGATTGGAAACCTCTTGAGGTATTCATACCTGCATTTTTGAGAGCTAAAATCCTCCAAACCTCCAAATCCACAAAAAAATTCCACTTGTATGGCCAAATTCTTGCCAAACCCAAAAACCCTTGTTTTAGACCAAAATCATGAGGGTTTATTGAATCTCCTACTTCCACAACCTCCTAGACCTCAAAACCAACTCAAACACAACCCATTAGGTTTGTACATGGGTAAGAATTCATAAAATCATATCACCCATACATATTTTGTTGAAACCTAGGCTTGAACCTCTCATTTCACATGCTTTTCTTCACAAAACTCTTGAGGACAACAGTTATACCTTCTTTATTTCTCATCCTACTCCCTATTCATGCATCCTACAATTACAACAGTATCCATGGGGCCTCTTACACAAGCTACAGTAAAAAAAAGTGTAAGAGCCCCTTTATATCATGTTTGGACTACAAAACCCTCAAAAATAGGGTAACCAAGTTGTATGCAAAGAAATGAAGCTTTCTAACTCAAATCAATGCCTTAAGCCCTCAAATTAGATTCAAATAAAAGCTAAAACATATATTCATGACATGCAATTTATTTCACATCAAAATATGGCTGTATGTGACAGTACAGTGTTGCAAAATAGGAAAAATACAAATTTTAGAATGTCAAGAGATTGTATTTTAAATCCTCAACCATCAACAACCTTTACAATGATAAATTTATGAGGTGTAGGTGCTCTTGCACCACTACTCCATCCAAAATTTTCTCACATTGCACAAAGCCACAATGTTTGTCCAAGATTAGCCAATCAAATCCTACCTTATGTGTCCTAGTATCAAATTGGAGATGATCCTAAAAATGACATTGCGAAGGGTGATTGGTCTAAAAAATCTAAACGACTTTGCAATTATTTCACTACTACAATCAATGTGCTATATTTCATGAAATTTCTCAAAACACTATTCATTATGATCATATGGAAATTTCTACGAGAGCTACAATAGTTGTAACATCATGAATTAGAATTAAACATTAAAAAGTACATCATGAATTAATTATGTAATGGAATAAAAATTAAAAACATCATGAATTAATTATGTAACCACATAAGTCAAATATAATTCTATCAAGAAATTAATATCAAATAGATAATACAATCGTATAACTCATACATTTCAATGTCATTGATCTTCTTCTTCATCCAACTCTTTGTCTATATCATTTGATCGACATTCGACATTGTAAGGATTGGTCATATCATCATCATCATCATTGATATCAGTTTTGATAATGTCATCATCCACACGGATATCATCTTCATGAACATTAACTCCTACATCATCATGATCTATTTCCTCCTCTTCGACATCTTTGTCAAGCACATCATCAACTAACTGTTGATCCTGATCATCATCTGCATCATCTTTTATTTCTTTGGTATCTTCTTCTTCCACCACATTATACTTTATCGTCCTTCCTCTTAGATCATGTCTAACAACATATGACCAACCCGGTTTACCTAGAACCTCTGAGTAAAATACTTGCTCACATTGGCTTGGAAGAACATAGGGCTCATTTCCAGCTCACTCAAAATACCTTGTATTAACCATGGTAAATCCATTATCATGTTCAATAACAGTTCTCTCAGGATCATTTTCATTCAATCGTAGCCTGTACCATAGGACGACGAACATAACTAATTTGAAGGACTTAAAGTCACACTCAAGTATATCATCCAAAATCCCATAATATTGATTTTTTGAGACTTCTGGATGTATGTCGCTTCTAGATGAAACATTAGTCACCTGAAAGACTACAGTTATCCCAGAATCACAAGTTTTCTTCGTGTCATCCAACTTTTTTATTCGAAATTTACGACCATTACACCACACAGCCTTGTGGTGTTTCACCTGCAATATGTCAAACATGTAAAAATTGTTGCAATATCGTCAGTTGATAAACATATTTATTCTTGGTTGAATGTATGCAAAGAAAAAAATCTCAACATATATATACATCAATATAATTGAAAATAATTAAATAATATGGGTGATTAATATATTTATACGTACCTGTTTATCTCTTAAACCATATGCTAAATTAATTTCCCTTGGTGTAACATTGGAATCTCCATTACGATGAGCTTCTTTAACCAATGAAGCCACACCTTTCCATGTTAATGTGCGACCAAATTTTTGACATCGTTCAATCCATACCGTCATCCAATCAAGATTGTTTGCAACGTACAAATGTAGTGCATCCCACTCTCGACCAACTGTATCAAAAAAATTTAAAATTCACAAACGTATAATCAGTTAATTACCACGGTATATGACCTTAATTTATAATTGATGTATATTGAAGATTAATAATTAAATAAGTATAATATACATAAAAAACAAATGTAAAATATATTCTAATTAATCTCCATGACCATCTTATAATTACCTGTCACTTTCCTCAATCTACCTTTCCCCATCAGGTAATCCCCTTCAAATTTGTTAATGGAGTTGGGATCCCAAATGCGACCTACATGGATCTTTGTTGCAAACATAGGAAGATATTGAGTAATGTACACCATGGTCTAGTATACCATATATCCCTCCACCATAGAACCCTCGGGATGTGCTCTTTGTCTAACCAAAGCTTTCAAAAATTTCAAGTGCCTCTCAACCATCCACATTGACCTTTTGTGTACAGGTCCACACAATTCAATCTCCTCAACTTGGTGTATGAGCTAGTGTTCTTATGCATTGAAAAATGTCGAAGGTAGACACTTTTTCATTTCACACATTAGACGAGGAATTTTTCTCTTCCAATAATTTATATCTTCTTTATGGATTTTTTTAGATGACAACCATCTACTAGTGATTCAAGGCACAAATATATTAACGAGATTTAACAAAAATATACAACAAATTGACAAAATATCGCTACTTACCTCACGTATTTTCCAAGATCATATATAAATTTCTTGACATTGTTGTCGAAGTTGTCTGGGAGAGATAGAGGTAGAACGTATTGCAACAATTATAAAATGATCTTTTCATTATTTTTCCAAAAGTAGTAAACATAATACACTAAAAATTACATGCAGTTTACAAATATATATATATAATATACCAAAATAATTACCTTAATGAAGGTATGCCAATCATGCATTTTCATCCCTGGCCCAAATTCACCTTTCTTTGTTATGATATTGTTTATGTTCGTAACAAATCCTGTGAGAAATCAAATTTTTCGTATGACTTCTTTTATAGCATTAGTTTGCTACTCCGTTAATAACCAAGGAAGGGCACTAATATTAATTTGGTCTCCATCGCTATTTAATTGAATGACATTTTTCATTACATGATTGGCTTCCTAAATGTCACTACAAATTTTGACAATTTTTTCTTTGTCATGCCTTCCATCCAATATTTTCCATAACGTTTATGTCATATTCTTTCTGATATGTATTGTATCAAAAAAATGCACAATTTGTAGCTTCTCATAGTAGAGAAACCTACTAAATTGTTTGGGATAACTTTTCAATCCCTGTGGAAGCCGACCATTAATGCCTTGACAACCTTCATGAAGCATATAAGCTAAATAAATTAACAACGACAATCATTGTCAATTACAGCATGAGTAAACACAACACAATATAAAAAAAAAATTCAAAACATATCATAAATGATAGATAAACAATTTGATCCGTTATATAACCTCGACGATTAATTCTATTATATTCCAACTTCCATAGGTGAGGTTTCATTCTTCGTGGTTTTGATGTAGTCTCTTCTTTCCCATTGAAAACATGTTTTTCAGTAGTTCAATACTTATGATTTCTGTGGAGGAAGTGACTATACTCATCAAACACCTTCTTTCCTAAACTTGTTCAACGACAAGAATTCATCTTTGGACCACAAATTAGACATGCAAATTTTCCCTTTGTTTGAAGACCTACAAATCATATATAATTGGATTAAATATGTCAACTTTTATAATTATATATAATGAATAGATTATTTAAAAAACATGCATGATATCTACTTCATAAAATTAAATATCATTAAAGTCAAACAGTCGAACGTTTTAACATACCAGAAAAATGTGTTAGCCCTGGGGCATCATGAATTGTCCATACAAGCATTGCATGGAATTGAAATTATCTTTGTCCTATTGGTCTAGATACATCATACATAGTGGCCCCACTCCATAACTTTAGTAACTCGTCGATAAGAGGCTCGATATATACATTCATATCTTTAAATTGGTACTTACCTAATTGAATGAACATAAACATTACATAATTATTATAACCATTTTACTACAATATATATAAATTAATGTACATGACTATTAAATGAAAAAATAATAAGTCATTATGCAACAAATAAGACAAATGAGATGCTATTATGTTAAAGAAAATTGATGTAAACAAATAGTTGGAACAATCATTGCCAACATTATGTGCTCCCTCTTTATTGACATCCATGGAGGAATTTTATTGTTGATAACAAAAACAGGCCACACCGAGTAAATAGATCTCATCTCTCCAAATGGATTGACACCATCCGCTGCCAATGAAAGCCTGAGATTACGAGGTTCTTCTTTAAAGTGTGGCCATTTTTCCTCCATGTCCCTAAATGTAGAACCATCCACAAGCATTCGAAGAATTTCATCTCCACTTGTATTCCATGCATGGTAATCCATAAATTATGCTAAGCTTTCGCACCTAAATAATTGTTGCATATGTGGAATAATGGGAATATAACGAAGAACCTTGCAAGGCACCTTTTTTGTTAGTTGATCTATTTGATATCTACTGATATGATATTTCGGGCATTCTATTGCAAATTCATGTTGTTTATGATATATAATATGATCATTGGGACATGCATCTATTGCCTGATACTCCATTCCAATATCTTTCATAATGCCAAATAAATCTCAGTATGAGCAAGGTAAAATATTTGATGGTGGTAACAAAAATTCACCAATCAATCTACAACAAAAAATAATTGTTAATATAAAAAATATTAATGGTACATATTTCATCCTTCATTTACTAGTGATGAACTAACAACAATTAAAATAGATGAAAAAAGATGACATATATGACATACCTTAACATTCGTGAGATTGCTATGTTGGATAAACCATTCATAACCTTCAAGTTCACCAGCAACAATACAACAGAGAGAAGAGTTGTTTGGGAGCCTTCATAAAGGGGCACATATGCCTTCTCAAGTACAGGTAAATCATGAACATCATCAAAGTCATCTCGATCAACATGATCAACTATGCCACTAAATGTGTCATGGATCAATGTATTTTTACCATCATCTTCAACTATGTTTTCTGGCGCATGATCATCTTCTTCCATAGGATCATCAACTTCATCTTCGATATCCATAGCTCCATGTTCCTCCACTTGCAAAACCACATTCTTCGGGCCGTGATAATCCATATCATGTGCCCTAGGGTGCCCCACCTTTATAATAATGAAAGACACAAATAAACCATGATCAAGTGATTTTATATATATATATATATATATATAATGTTAAAACAATATAAACATTTACAAATTCAATCAATATAAACACATATAATGAACAACTCACCAATGGGCGATAATCATGCCCTCTTTCAACGTGACCATGTTGCCTACAATGTTTCTCAACTGTTGTGATTAAAAGACTTCTCATCTTTAATCCCTTGCAATTATTGCAAGGACAATAACATTTCCCATCACCCTTTCTTTTCAATCTAGCCCACAATCTATCAAGTGACTCTTCATTTTGTTTTGGACTAATATTATCTGACATGATTTTTCTTTACCAAGCTTGAATATTTAGATCTTCAAAAAATATCAAACTCACTCTCCAATAATTTTTAATCATAGACAGGTAAAAAAATCTAATAATTATGATATTTTACACCAAAAAAATTTGGCATGCAACCACCCTTGCAAAAGAGAAGATAGTCTTAAGTTAATGACCCCAAAAAACACTTTAAAATGCTAATTCCAGAAATTATTGAATTCTGATTTTACTATGATTTCCAACTGTTAGACTCCTAAAATCATAATATTGAACTTACACAACAAAATTTGGAAATGAAATTCTGAAAATGCACAAGTCTAAAAATGAATATGATGAGATGTTGCTTTAAAATATGATTTTCAAACCTGGAAGTACAAATCTGACTTCACAAATTAATTCTAGAAATAAAATAGTATGGCATAATAAAGAGTTTCATTTGAAGTGGACCACCCTATTATATGCCTTAATAAATTTAAAAGATCTATGAATTTTATCTACAATATAGCCTGCATATTCATCAGTCTTATTCACATCCCTGCTTTGGATATCAATAGGCAACACCATTATATGGCCTCCTTGAAAGTTTAATCCATTAAGGGAATAATGAAAGGGTCTTCCTTAATGATTACATCCATATGAAAAAAATTAGTGTATGGCTGAATAAGGATGATATCATTTTGAAAGACTAAAATGATTGTTGAGACCTATCCTAACATATTTATGTTGAATACAATACATACAAATAATCTTGTAAGACCTTCACTTCCACACTCTTGACAAAATTGTTTTGTAAGGACAACACTTCATTTGCCTAGTTTTGTAGGTTAAGCTAAATCTTGTTCTCACAAGTAACTTCAAATGTCTCGTACACTTCCATCTACTTATGAAGCAAGCCTCTATCTAAATTGAATCATTGCAATAGTGCTTCAAAATATCATAGGGCCATCCTCTGGTTTTATATGTCAAATCTATTGTCATTTGTATTGAATTTTCTTCCATCCATGTAATTCATGTCTTTGGTTACAATGTTTATTCTAGAATCCATATACAACTTCTTCCCTCCTATTGACATAGAATCAGTATGGAATACTATCTTGACTTTTAAGCTAAATATTAAAAATTGGTTAGAGTTTATACTATGCAAAGGAGAATAAGAATAAACTGTAACCTTATCAGCAATCGAAATAGATAAGGGGTCACTCTAGATTCCACACATATTCACATAGACAATGAACATGATATCTGGGGTTCCTACTCTTACTATTTTTCTATTTATTTATATAATAATAAGGTTACAGTACAATATTTTTGTTCTCATTTTATCTAATCTAACTCCTATTTCCTCTGATTCATTCAATCATACTAGTATTGTGCTTCTTGTAATAACATTATATCATGGATGAATGAAAACAATGTTCAATTCCATGAGGCCCAAATGATATTCATGCATTGGTCTTGAAATGTCATCAAACTGAGACTAGTCACTGTTATATAGTATCAAAGTTTCATTGATACTATTGGTCAGTATGATTTCTCATGTGAATTGATTAAAGATTGATAACCTATATATTCATAGGGTCCAATCATTATGTTTGACAGTGTATTGGCCAGTTTACTGTCCAATTCTATTTGCAAAATAAAATATAGTAAAATATAAAATAGTGATCTTTTCTATCTACTCCATTGTAAATAATAAAGACTGTAAAAATTTCCTTCTAATTTGAGTGTTGGAAGTCTTTATTATTTATAGTGGAGTAGATAGAAAAGATCAATGTTATATATTTTAATATATTTTATTTTTCATTGTATTTGATCAACAAATATAGTTTGATGATGATTCTTTGACTAGTGCTACAATATTAGTATCTTGAGGTATTATATATGCAAATATAAACTACATTTGTATGATGCTTGATGTTATACCCATGTCCACTAGTTATCGCCATAATTGTTATTATTATGTCTATGAAATATAGGGATACTATAGAGGTAAGGGGCAATGAGCAAAGATAAAAGATTTAAGGAAATGGACTTCAAAGAAAGGCATGACACTTTACTATAGATTCCCAAAAGGAGATCACAGTCATGACTATTCAAATAAACAATGATTAGTCCATGTCATAACCATGAAGGGGGCATTTCAAAATTAATAATAACAGTGATAGGGTAGTATGATGAACTTTAAAAGATACATAAAGAAAAGTAACTGAGCAATCAAGAGGGCTTTTAAAACATCATAAATCTTTTCAAGGGTTGATTTTCTTCATATCAATATGGTAAACTAATAATTATTTCTATCTCAGAAAGTTTCAAAAGAGGATAACCTACAAGTTTATTAAGGAGTGCATGGACAATATCTCAAGTAGCTACCACAATTAATTTCTTCAAGTGTTATGCAAGGCCATTGAAATCAAATGAATAAACTCATGCATAACCTAAAAGACAAAGGATAGTCAAGTTGGTAGAGGGCAGGTATCACAAAGGATATGGGATCACTTTCAACAAAGATGTGATACACTATTACATTTTTTGCTTTATTTTTCCCAATAAGGTCAAATACTTTCTTTTAGTGTCTGAATCTACCACATAGAGGTTAAATATGCTTACTCTCAAATAAATTTGAATTATATAAACAATAGTCAGATGCCTCCCTTAACATAAAGGACAATCTAAAGTACTAAGGAATTTTATATCCTTTATACTTGAGATTTCTTTTAACCAGTTAAAAACTTGAGAGGGTAATACATAGGTTGCAAGGAAAGTTAAAAATTTATCATAAGTAGCTCAATCCAAAAGGAAAAAATTAAGCATGGAAAAGAATGAGTAGGTTGACCAGCTTCACTAAAAGCACAAGTTATTTTTTGTAACATCTTACCTGGATATTACTTGATAAGGTAAGGAGTGCTCTTTTCCACTCAATTTCATATGGTGGCATATCTACACACAAATCACCAAATTGTCAAATAGTTAAATAAATTGTATTACTTAATAAAGCTATTACAACATGCCATTCATGTCAAAATCAACTCTTCTTACCATAAAAATTTTGGTTTCCAATTTGAAAAGTTCATCTTTTGATTCCTATACCAACTTCTGAAGGAATTTGGCAGCTTATACTTCTACATGAGGAGACAATTTCATCTTGAAAACTGTTCCAAAGTACAAAACAAATAGAAATCAAATAATCTACATGATAGTTATAGCTTGCTAGATGTTTGGCAACATCTAAAAAGTTTAAGTGAACTGAGAAAAATAGAGAGGCCCTGACCTTCATTTTTTTCATTTTTTAGTTTGTTGCTCTAAATATCTCACAATATTTACAAATTGGTTGCTTTCTTTCTTTCTTGTTCAAATCAAAAATAGATCAATTTGTATAGAGTCAAGATGAATTCAAGAACTTCAGGTAACAGATATACCATAACTGCTTTTATAAGACACTGACATCTAAGGTCTAAAATCTATTCTTGAAACTTGGCAAAGGGAAAACTACATCTTTATGAAGTAGTCTTCAAAAATATCATAGCTAAATGGCTCTAACTATCCACTATCAAAAATTCCCAATTCTTTGTTCAACCCTCTAGGCCTGAATCTTGACAACTATTTCACTCTATAGCTATCCCTATGCCTTTGATATTATCTAGTTATGGCTCCCAAATCTATTGAAAATTGATCAGGTATGTGCAAGATCATGATGGGCCAAAAAGTGGCGATATGTAAGTGATATGATGGCCCATGTGGTTGATGACTTTTTTTTTACCCAAAATTGATGAAATGAAAAGGGTTTTTAAAGAATATTCTTAGATTTCTACCAATATAAATTATTCTTTACTTTGAATTTAATAAATAATTATTATTCATTTTCTATTAGAATTACAACTAAAGTCCTGATTGATAAGTTGATTGGAAAACATCTATAGCTTTCAAAGGGTATCAAATTTTTAAAATATGAAACATGCGTCACATTCTATGCTTCCCATACTATAGGATTAAAATAATAATAATTGAATTTCATGAAGTTTTGACCAAGTTAACGTGGTCAGACGTACGAGTTTTTATATTTTTTAAAAGTTGTAATAAAAAAATCATAATTAATTATTTACTTGGAAAAAAAATTATAAAAAAATATGCATCACATCGGGACATGAGTCTTCTACTTATATCTAAAATCTTATAAAAAAATATTATAGTTTTATTGGGGTTAGGGTGGTCAAATAGACACCTACTTCTTATTTTTCCCTGAAATTTAAATACTACTGCATTGAAATTTCAAATTTTCACCAAATAGATTTTTTTTAAATAAAAATAAACCTAGTAGTTTAGAAACTACATTCAATTTGAAACATATTCTATTCTTACATTTTTTTGAAATAATATAGTTAACTTATTCAAATTTTTACATCAAGTTGCCTAACTCTTATTTTTCTGAGTTTTATTGCCACTTAAGGGCCTATTTTTTCCATGATGGTCCTGCACATGCCCGATCATTAGGGTTAAAATTGAAACCTTGCAAATATAATATTTGTCCGAATCCATCAAGAATTTTCCATCAGTTATAAACAATTCCCTTATAAAGAATTTGTGAAGTCGGGTCTAAAATTTGGAAATGAAATTCTTAAAATGCACAAGACTAAAAATGAAATCCGATGAGATGTTGCTTTAAAATATGATTTTCAAACCTGGAAGTACAAATCTAACTTCACAAATGAATTCTGGAAAAAGACAATGACTACCTTCAACCTGGTGATATCTTCTTGAGTTTTTCTAATTTTCCCCAAGAAAATCGTCGAGCAAAACATTGTAGCAATAAATAGTCGAGCTCATTTTTATTTATGTCGGCCACGATTTAACTTTGCAAGTCCATCGAAATTTCGGCGAAAGAGCTTCGTTGAAACATTGATGAAAAATAAGGTTCGTCAAAATTCTGATGAACATCAGGGATAAAAATTTTAAAAAGTGAAAATTTCGCACAAGTGCCTGACGATACATCTAATTATATAGCTTTCGTCGGAAATTTTCGTCGGATTTTGCAATCAAATGAGTTAGTGTTATATCATAAATCTAGTAAAAGGTGAGCACCTCAAGAATGATATCTCTTGACATATTTTACATAGATTTGACTAAGATAGGTATGCTAGCTAATTTTATTGTAAGAAAGAAACTCTTTTTTTATTTGTTTAGTAAATAGGGATCATAGGATTGCACTCACACAAAAAAATTATGCATTGGATCCATAAAACAAGCTTTCTTAACAATTTAACAAAAATGGTGTAGATCCTAAATACACAACCACCATACAAACAGGGGTGTTATAGGCTTATGAAACCTTTCCCATTCTTCCCATTATCATTCTTCTTTGATGACCTTAATGTCATTTGATGCTTGTTGATCTTTTGTGATGGAACCTTTTTCTTTTTAACTTGAGTCTAGTCTAATCTAGTCGAGGAGGGTGATTAGGGTTTGATGATTCATAATTACTCCACATCACATCTTGATCTCACAAATTCATCAAATGTTGTATCCTTTATTCTGTTTATGTTTTCCATTATAGTGTCATCCAAAGAAAAGGATCACAAATCATTTGAGTGGTCCTCAAATACATCAAATGGACTCTACCAAAAAATGAACACATGCTTGAAAAAACATATTGATTTGTCATCACCTTGAATAGAAAATAGATCACAATTAAATTTGAACAAAAAATGATAAAAATTTTGAACAATAATAAAAATAATTAAAAACGAATAACAAAGAATATTGTAACATTCTCACTTATACACTAATACATTTTTCTACAATCTTATTATTTTTAACAAAATAACTATTACAATCAATATTTACTAATATAGTAAAATAATTACTATAACTACAACTTTTAATGTATTAAATTCCCCCCAAAACTAATTACCACATAACATTTATTATAATCCAAATCCCATAGAAAAACTAGTAACCCATAATTAGAGGTGTGGTAAGGACATGCTATCATGAATATTAATACTACTATATTATTCAATGTGAGAGAAGATAAGGGAAGAGTTCCACGTAGTATAAATTGTCCCACCTCGATCATCTAAGAGAAGAAAACAGCTTAGTGGTCAAACATCGTCAACAACTATATCTGATTATAGATTTGCTCGACAAAGAAATGCATAGATAATCAAATCGGAATGGAGAAAAAAACAAAGGAAAGAGGCGACAAGGGGATGCAACTTTCTCACTCAAACCAAAAGAAATCAGATTTAGTTATATGATGGGAAGGCGGTAAAGCTGCATGCATTGTCCTTTTGTGTCCCTAACAAGGTTAGACCACATACATGTACGTCCATTGGTTTCTTCATTGTTTTCCATGTATTGATGTAGACAAGGTCAGGAGGATCGCTAGAATTGGTTTTTTGAGAAGGGGAGAAGTTTTCATGGTGGTGTAGCTTAATTTTAGGAGTTGATATGGCTACCTATGTGGCACATGTATGCTCATTAGTTTCTTTCATTGTTTTTATTTATGGATGTAGATAAATAGGAATGGAATGAAAATCTACCAATCTCTTATGGAATTCCAAATTTATTTATAGTTTATATTGTCACAATGGATGTAATATATGTATTACATAAACACAACAAGTTGATATTAACACTTACCATAAAAATCTAAATCGTATGTTCAACTATTAGTGTGACCTCTCAAACTTAAGTTATAACATTTTTTTTGAAATATAGTATATACAAACAACCTCTACTCACATATGCATTATCACTTCAAAGAAATTGCAATGGGTTGTGAACTCTTGTGCAATGTTTAATATGATGGGCTATAATGTTATTGACAATATTGGAGTTGTCATTTCATATCCCCACTCCATTTGATATGAGAAAGTATGGAGGTGGACTTAGTAAATGTGTTCACCTAGAGTTGAATATGGAGTCATGCTAGTTGAATGTGGAGTTGTACTAGTTGAATGTGAATACACTTGATTAAAATGTATAGTGTTGCATGGTGAAACAAGTCAACATGAACATGTAAGAGGTACAAATTATATTCAAGAACAAAGGATCTACCTATTTGATAGATCATAATGATGGTGAAAGAAAATATTTAAATTGTTCATATTGTTTGTTACATGATAATATCTTTTTTTAGCGCTTGCATGGCATGTAAATTGCCATGCCAACCCCAAAAGTTAGGGTGCACCACTATAAATCCCTCTCTCATATAATTTTCCAAAGTCAATCTCCTAATTTAATTCTCTAGATAGTAAAGAAAATAAAGGTCTTCCAAAAAGTGTACAAGTTAACAATGTCATAGTGTCATACTCCATGCCATTTCAAATTATTTTATGCCTTCTTAAGACTTGAACCTGCATATTTTTTTAGTATTGTTATAACTTCAACCTCAATAAATTGTTGGTGGATAGATTTGTATTTTAAAGATTAACTCAAACTGACTGCATTCTACCCAAAAAATAAAGACTAATTGATCACCAACTATTGGAGAGAACACAATTTCATTGTTGATCTTTCTCTAAATTTTGATAGCGGTACAAATTCCTCATATGATATAAATTTTAATTTTTTGAATTTTAAAAAAATGGGGTTATGCTTTTAACCAAAATGTAGGAAATGCAAACTAACATCATCCCATAGTCATGGAGCAGATGCAATGAAAATCAACTTTAAAACTACTAACTAAATTATAAAAAGGTTTGCAAGCTATTGAAATATAGGGAAAAGGAGGGGGTGAAATAGGTAGACCTAAATATGAGGGACCTATGCCAAAATTAAAAAAAGGGGTGTCTACCTAATAACAAATCCACCTTTCCCATGTTCATTAGGAAGAGGGATAGTGCCATAAATAGTTAGAATTGACTTACAACCCTCAAGGTGAGTCAACCCTTGGTTTGGACACTATGTCGCCTTAACTTCTTTATGACAGAAATGATTGAACAACAATTTTGGGAGAAGAATAAAAGTGCATTAACAATCAAACCTATGAGATATGACACTTGAAACATGAAGTATTATGATAAAACTGAAAAAAATAACCATTAACCAGCAAATCTAAGAAGGTTAGGATGGTATGTACCTGACTCCAAAAGGGGTTTTCAGGCTCTACAACAAGACAATTTCACCCAAGGGTGAATAGGTCTTTGCATCCCTTTCTAGAAAATAAAAAGTTGATCCTATAGCCCTTAGTCTACACTTTTCTCTTGTACCTGCACATCTTTAGTCCCAACTCTAGATTTGTGGCAAAAGCTAAAAATTTTAGTTTGTTTGTATGGGTGTTTGCCTCAGTCAAACCCCAAGTTTGGTAATTAAACCTTAATGGAAAGATAACCTTAAGTGTGAAAGCTCTAACATTAAGTGCATCCAAGGTGTTAAGAGCTAAAATGCAAAGAAACCTTATTCAAGTGTGTTAGAATAAGATCCCTAAATGAACATAAAAATGACAAAGACCTAGTTAGGGAGAAGTCAAAACACCCTAATATCTATCTTAAATCTGATTATACCTTGCTTTAGGTAGCTATTACAATGAATATTGAAGATGGGAACACTTAGGAAAGAATTCATTAGGTTATGGAGAATGGATAGGTGCATGTCCCAAAACCTAGAATCTATCATTGTCCACCATTGGCATCAACCTTCAAATCATGAAAAATGCTTGATCTAACTTGGAAAAATAAGCTTGAAGACTTGCAAAAACAAATGAAATATTGATCTAAGACTTCAACCTTTCTTTCTTGAATGTTTTCTCCTTGCTCTTGAGTGCTAATCTTGTAAATATCTTCTTAATCTCTTGTCAACCTATTTTGAAATGGTGAAAAGACTAGGCTTTATAGGCTTCTTCTCTAATTTCTCGATTATTGAATCTCGATAGATGACCTTTGCAACTTGAATTTTGAATATTAAAATGGCACTAAAAACATATTTTAAATTGGGCTTTGACATCTAAAGGGGACCCATTCACCCTTGGGGGTTTTGACCTAAATTGTCAAGATTCATTTGTTTTAGGGCTTTTAATTTATTAAATGCATTTGTTCAATGCATGTTGTGGTGTCAGGAAATGATAGGCCTAGGGATGCAAAATAAAGGGAATTAGGGTCTATTTTGAAGGGTAAAAATGCATAAAAGGGAGGTCACTAAAATAGGTCCAAATTAAGTGTGAAACTGTACTTTCACTTAGAAAGGAGCACAATTTTCTATACTCCATTTAGCCCCAACTTTAGCAGCCATATGACACTATGTTCATATGCAAGTTAAAGTACTTTGAAAGTAAATTATGCTTTATAAAAGGATAATCATATGAATCCATTCACAAATGGGGAGAACAAAGCCCCCAAAGTAGTTATCTACAAAACCACAATGTTAGGATCCACATCCTACAAAATCAATTTATTAGCCATTTAAAATCATCTTATCAAACTTTTGTAGATGATAAAATTTGAGGGTAGATGTACACCCCCCTGATTTCACTTGCTTTATGGAGGTGGAATTAGGGTAGCAATCAAACCTCATTGAATTGCTTTGTTTATGATTAGAAAATTCTACAATAGGGTATTGAAAGTATAATACTACATATTGATAGTGTGTCACCAAAAAGTGTATACCTTGGCACTTTTTCACTCATTTTGGCCTTTTCCATTGGATTTTGCCTTGTTTTACCTTGATTTAGTCTTTTAAGCTTGCAATTCAACAATAATCTAATGGTGTTTTACTAAGGTGTTGTGAAGTGTTGTAGCGCATTTCCTCACTTTTCTAAAACCCTTTCAACATAATCCACATAAAAACACCTTCTTACATCTTCCTAAGCCTTATGACATAGTGTTGTAAAGTGTTGTGATGCATTTTCATAGTTATCTAGGCTTCTCACCCCTAAATTAACCCTTTTCAATGCTAATTTTGTCCCCTTAATGTACTTTTAGACCCGATTAAAGTGTGTTTAAGGAGGAGAAGCTAATAAACATTGTTAATCATCATTAAATTCTTGACCATCACTTGGATTTTCCCAAGTGGACTACGTCGCGACTTTGGGCGGCCTAGTCCTTCTAGGCATAAAATTCAAAATTAAAACATAAAACTTGTAGGAATTTGCCCCCAAAACCCTAAGGTCAACTTATCATAAGTCATTTTCGGGAAAATTAGGGTTTGGCATGTACAAATAAGGGTTTTCATCCTCATTTTGCCTCTCCTATCTCTCATTTTTTTCCCTAACAAGTTCATTTTTCACTTTCACTCGTCTTGACAAGCACTCTTGCATTCCAAGTCTTTTGAAGCAAGCAAACAAGCATTATTAGGGTTTTTCAGGCTATCTCCATTGGAGCTACTCTTGCAGACCAAGATCAACAAAGGATTGGTAAGTGTTCTCTCAAGTTCATCATTCCATCTTGCTTTCCTTTGATTTTATTTTATTTGGGTTTAATCACCTACAAAGTGGTTTGACTTAGGAAAACCCCTATTTCCTAACCCCATAAATCTCTTGGTCTTTGCATGTGTTTACAGGTGTTTCTATATAGGTTTGAGGTTCTTGGAAGGTGCTCTCAATTCATTAAAGGAATCAAAGTCAACAAAGCCCTAGTTACAACTTGGAGACCTCTCTCTACCTGTTTTCAGCAGAGTTTGAACCAGACAACTGCTGGGAACCAGAGTGCAAATCGAGAGCACCAATCTCCTCTTTCAAGTTTCAGAAAACCTAGAAAAGGACTAGGTCACCCATAATGGCAACCTAGTCCCTCTAAGCTTTTTTTTCGGGGATTTTCATATTAATGGGCACCCATTTCATAGAAATCTATTCTGATAGCTTTTCCCAAGAAGAGGACTAGGTCGCCCAGCTTGGCGGGAATGTACCTTTGCACATTTCAAGCATTTTCTAGAAGATTTTAGGGCCAGTCATTTGCAACTTCCAATACCCAGGTGCACAAGCTCTGTTATGTCTAGTTTCCTTTCTGTTTTTACACATTTAGGTCATTTAGATAGTTTACATTTAGTTTGTATTGCTTTGTTTTCATTTCATAGATTAGTCTCGATTATCATTTCATTTCAGTTTCTATCCACACTACACACACATTCACAACCAAATCATCATAAAACCCCATCCTCCCTTTGAATGCAATCACCCAAAGACATATCAGCAAAAAGGAAAAAGTGTCATTCCTACACTAAGTGTTTCTAGGGTGAAAAACCCTAGAAGCCTATTTGGGGAATCATCTTTCCCTGGTTAGTATATGTTTTTGGTGTTTCAGATAGACTTTAGAAAAGGTCTAGGATGGAATTAAAAATCCAATGCAAAAAACGACATTGAAAATGGAGTTCTTTAGCCCCCATTATGCTGGTTTGAATAAAATATGGGGTATGTGCACGATCATGATGGGCCAAAAAGTGGCGATATGTAAGTGATATGATGGCCCATGTGGTTGACGACTTTTTTTTTACCAAAAATTGATGAAACGAAAAGGGTTTTTAAAGGAGATTCTTATCTTTCCACCAATATAAATTATGCTTTACTTTGAATTTAATAAATTATTATTATTCATTTTCTATTTGAATTACGACTAAAGTCTTGATTGATAGTCTAAATGAAAAACATCTATAACTTTAAAAGGGTATCAAATTTTTTGAATCTAAAACATGCATCACATTCTATGCTTCACATACTATAGGATTTAAAAATAATAATTTAATTTCATGAAGTTTTGACCAAGTTAAGGTGGTTAGACATATGATTTTTTTATATTTTTTAAAACTTGTAACAAAAAAATCATAATTAATTATTTACTTGGAAAAAAATTACAAAAAAATATGCATCACATCGAGAAATGAGTCTTCTACTTATATATAAAATATTATAAAAAAGTATTATCATTTTATTGTGGTTAGGGTGGTCAAACATACACCTACTTATTTTTTCCCTGAAATTTAAGTACTACTCCATTGAAATTTCAAATTTTCACCAAATAGATATTTTTAAATAAAAATAAACCTAGTAGTTTAGAAACTACATTCAATTTTCAACAAATTATATTCTTACATATTTTTGAAATAATATAGTTAACTTATTCAATTTTTTACATCAAGTTGCCTAACTCTGATTTTTCTGAATTTTAATGCCACTTAAGGGCCTGTTTTTCCATGATGATCCTGCACATGCCCTATGCATAGAATAAAATATGCTTTATTTAATAAACTTGACTATATAAGAATGAAAATGATAATTCTAATTATCATTTTAACATTTACCCTCTAAAAAATACAATGTTGTAGAGAGGAGTAAACATGCTTAGCCGACGAGCGTACTAGCCCCCTATATTGGATGTTTTACAAGAGGTTGCATAAGACAAGCTTCTACGCATGGTGAGTCAACTATACACTCTCTTTTAATTTTTTTATGTTCCACATGATTTTTTATGCATTTTTAGAAGTTCTAAGACCCCATCCAAAATTATTGCAAAGCATCCCATTTCAGCACAAAGCATCCCAAGATGGCTAAAGAGTCCTAGAGCCCCTATGCAAAAATGACCCAAGCATCCATTTTTGTCTAAAGCGTCCTAGGATATACTAGTTGTACTTTAATGGTTATATTGACTTTCTTTGGTGTATTATTGATGATTTCTTCCATCTTTCTCAATTTTGACCACGTGCACAACAAGGCCTAGGAAACCATCTCTTTACCCTTCTCTGGGAATAGGTGAACCACCTATCTGCATAGGAGGAAGAGATATTACGTTAGACAAGGTTACTTTGGATCTACCTCATGTCACCCATGAGGTATTATGATGTAATATTGATGGCACTTGCCGAGAGGTGGAATACCGGTACATGCACATTCTAGCTTCCTTATGGCGATATGAAAGTCACATTAGAGGATGTCCATTAGATATTTAGGATAACCATTCATGGATATGTGGTCTACTTTGATGAGGGTTAGACATACCAAAATATTTAGGGATATATTTAGTATTGTCTCGATCGCCCTATAGCTATAGAGCATGTGGGACCATTCATCGAGCTAGAGTGGATGTTGTACTCTTGTGCACCCCTTTTATGATGCATTATGGTGATCACAATAGCCTTAGCATTAGTTCCATATGGGTGAGGTGCTCACTTAGATGAAGGCCTTGTACATGCTATTTGGCATATGGAGCAAAATTAGATTGTTTATTCTTGGGGTCATAGTATGTTATCTCATTTATACTATGATCTTTGGAAATTTGTACCTAGAGAGCTACATAGCATCGTGCATTGTACACTTTTATAGGTGTGGGACTTGGAGCATATCATGTGCATGAGTTTGATAAGATATCCCATAGTAGCAACCATTGGTTACCCTTGGGCTTTAAGCTAAATATTAAAACAAATTTGGTAGGTTGGGGATCTACGGTTCTAGAAGGTTATGTTTGATCATCTCAATGAGGATGACATAGTATGGAGACCCTATAGGACCATACCGTAGTGGCCTGATCTCACACAACAACTTGTTAGAATGTAGTGGGATAGGCTCTTATTGGGGTGACATGATTATATAGTCTTGCTATTCTGCTATGATTATTTCATGATATAGTTTGGACATAGGTAGGTACCTCCTAGGCCATGATCTATGTACCTAAGAGAAGCATAGAGTGACACTCGTCTAGGGGACATCAAATGACCTACTACTGATTATGTCATTTCCAATGATTTTGAAGAAGATCCTGGCTGTCCCTAATATCAAATTAGGATGATGTAGGTTCTATAATAGCCTACGAGTAGTGGTGGATGGGAGAACAGTCTACAATAGTCTTCCCTATGTAGCACCTTGTTGGTGACATTGGACCTCATCTAGGTTACAGGGATGAGAGAGACGATGGAGCTGTGGATGGGGATACATAGGATGAGGATAGAGTAGTTGAGATGCTAGATGAGGATGATAAGGATGAGGAGAATGAGGAGGAGGAGGTAGAGTAGCCGATGAGAGATGATCTTACGAAGCCGGTGGATATTGAAGATGATCCCAAGGAGAGACCTATAGCTCCTCCCAGAGTCGCTTGATCATGATCAACAAGCATAATAGGCATGACATCTCATGATCATAGAGGGAACAACGGTGCTAAACCATTCACACTTCCTACCCATGTAACTTTGTAACTAAAAAAACATGATTCAAAAAACACCCAAGGCCTTAGTGACAAGAAAAATAGGATTAAAGGTCTTGTCAAATAAACATCCCTTGTAATACCCATTCTAAAATAAATGATAGTCCTTGAGGGAAATAATTTTATAAAGGTAAGCCTTGCTAAAACTTACCTTTACATGACTCGGAGTATTTTCCAAGATCACAGGATCATTAGGGGCATTATGAACGGAGGGAAACTTTCCCTTATAGCTATTTTTTATAATCATTCGATACTTAATTATCCACTGAACCATATGCAAGCACGCAGTTAAAAGACATAAGCAAGATGACATAAGATGAACCTCTTTGTTCGCCACCATATCATCATCTATTTTTATGCATCACCATCTAAGCTAGAAAGCACATGATTGAGAGACATAGGAAAGCTAACATCAACATAAACTCCTTTTTTTTTCATCATTTATTTCAGTTCTTTTACACATCACCATTTGAGCTAGACAATCAAATTCAAAAAGTGGCATGAAAAGCTAAGACTTAAACCAACCCTTGAGCTAGTGAGCCACTCCAGAGCTAGATTTGATAGAAGATTCATAATCACCATTAGTGCAAGCCCCTCTCAATTGATCATTTGACACCTAGTCTCTAACCTATAGTGAAATATTTTCAAACTTCCAGAAAAGCCATTGGGGTTTAGAGAGACCCACGTTTGAGACCGAGTCTATAGAAGTGATTCCCTCTCTAAAGATATGAGTCAAGGAGTACCTTTCCATATAATTGATCACACATCTTGAGTCTTGGATCAAGTTCTTGATTTTCTAGGGGGCTTAGCCCAACCTTTAAGAAATTCAATAATCAATTTAGAGTCCCCCTCAATTATGGCCTTATTAAAACCAAATTCCTTCAATCTCTTTATGCCTCTCTAGGAAGCGATAGCCTTTGCTTCCACACTGGTAGAAAATCCCAAACACTTTGCATAAGCCTCAATACATCTCCCTTTATGATCTCTAACTAGACCCACTATCACAACAATCCCCGGGTTTCCTCTAGAACAATGGTCAAAATTTAGTTTTACTTAGTCAATTAGCGGAGGTTTCCATAGTGTCATTTTCCTACTTAGGATATTGGCCCAATTAATCTTATTCAAATAAATATCTAGGCCCCATAGTTGCTTGACTATAAGGTCTTCATAATTTGGAGTGACTTTTGATAAACCAAACACATTTTAGTTTACGTTTTCCATGATTTCTTGTTTTATGCAATAAAATGCCTCTCCATAGCTCCTCTACTTCTCCCTGAAAATTCTATTGTTCCTCTTATTCCACAGGTGCCATGAAACAAAGCAGGGAACTTGGAGTCATAATTCCTTAATGATAGGATAAAAAAAAGGACCAAAACCCCATTGGATCACAAGGTCTTTTAGATCATCTAGGAACACAGTCCAATCAGTCAAAACATTTTGGAGGGCCAAATACCTTACTTCTTTAGCAAAAGGACAATGAATAAGAAAATGGTGAATTGATTCTTCAGTAGATTGACAAATGGAACATCTATTAAAAAATTGAAATCCTTTCCTATAAAGGACATCAATAGTGAGGATTCTTCCATGCATCACAACCCACCAAAAATAGTTATCTTTTGGAATTAATTTGGCATTCTAGATCAATTTCCAATTGAAGTTATGGTCATTAGAAGAAGCTTCATCCAATCTATTATAAGATGATTTGACAGAGAACTCGCCAAAGGGATTATCTCCCTAGAGCCAATTGTCAACACCACCTTGAAGGGCCAAAAAAAGTCTCCAATTAGTGAGTAAAGAGTGCAAAACAACCCAGAACAAGGCAAAACATTACCACCTCTTCTTATCCTCAGGTCTAAGACATCCTATTCAAAGTTTTTCCATCTTGGAATCTCCTCAAACCAGTTAACATAACCATAGAGAGTGGTACCATAAAGTCTTGTAAGGTCTTATATTAGAGGAATTAATTGGGCCATCAAAGACAAAGTCTCTTCAGGTCTAAGAACTAGCTTATGTTAATCCTTTCAATGGATTAAATTTTATTGAGGTAAGCTCTAATATTTTAATCATTATGTGCGTAAATCATATAATTATGTATATTTTGGTTAAATAATTTTGTTGTTATTTTTAAGTGATGACATCAACACAAACTCCTCTTGATGTGTGTGGATTAATAGATATGGGTATTATAGCAATACTTTTCTTTTTTATGTATCATATGTATGTATGATCCAACCATGTAAATATCAGTTTGAATTTTTCATACACCTACCCCTCATGTTGTTGAAGAAAAGCATAAGATGATTGAGGAGGATCATTAGCTTGTGGTATATTATTATTGACTTATATATATATATATATATATAAGGCCTCATTGTTGGAGAGTTGATAGTTATGACATTGGTTCTTCATCTTCCCAACATAGTAAAAGTCATCAAATTTTTAGTGAGACTCCATAGCATTTATGTCTAAAAATTTTGTTGTATGCCTTGATGACATGTACGTATATGTTTGTATTTTTCTAATGCCTATCATTGTATATCTATTTGGTTTTATATTCACATAAATTTATATTTTGTTGTTTTTTTATCATTGTATGCCTTTATGACTTATTTAGACATTCATTATATACCTATAATGCATTATAGGACTTATAAAACTATATGACATTTTTTATAACATTATGTATACTTCCATGGTCAAGTATTGAGATCAATATATATAAATATTTTGCACATATGCATCGCTTAAATGGTTTAAATTTTTTTAATAATAGGGCCTAGAAATACTTATTATTAAGAGTGATCATAATTGTGTTAAATGATTTTAGTGCTCACTTCAAACTAAAGTTTGTTTTCATTTTTTATAGAGATTGATAATGAGTTTTTGCTAGCACTTTTAAATGCAAGGATTTATCTCTCTTTATAGTTCACAATAGTGAGTTATAAGTTGTAGAAGGTTATAAATATATAGTTCACAATGGTAGTTCAATGTATTCAAAGCTATAAAAATGTCAAATAATGAACAACAAATGTTTATATGATTAGCATAGTAGAAGAATAGTGATAAATAAGTGTATTTGGGACCTTATAAGGTCTATGATAATGCACATAGGACTTACAACTTATTAGCAATATATCAACTTTTGTAAGTAAATATGATGCTCTTAAGAGATTTTACTAGATGGATATAGCACACATGATTGAAAAGTCTAGATAACTCCTTAACATCTCCATTAACCTTAAACAATCGACCAAATACAATAAAATAATAATTAAAAAATTACTATAAATAATTCAATAATATACTAAATAAATATATTTCTTAATTATTTATAACAATATAAATGTTTTTAGAATATTGTTCAAACTTTGAAAGAAAATGAATAAATATTTTCTGTGATTCCTCGATTAAAACTAAGAGCCAGCTTATATTGATCCTTTCAATGGCTAAACACGTGCTCAAATATATAAAATATATAGAAAGTAACGTGGATGCTTAGCTTGCATGTATATATACAAGGCAAAGAATCGTACGTACTCATTATTATCGGTTTTACGATTGATCATCGCATAGAGGATAAGTTTAAGTAGTTGACTTTTCCGGCTAACTATGAGAACGTCGACTAAACGAAATGTTATTAATAACATTAAATAAATTCGTTCAAAGTTTAAAGCATTTAATGGCACTCTCCTCTCCTTTTTTGTTTTTATCCTTGTATTTATTTCTCTTATCCCAAACAGGAGATATATACTTTGATGACTTCGTCAGGGGAAAACGCGGAAAAGGATAAAACACGCAGGCGAGAGGATGAGAATGGTTGAATAAATTTGTTTAATATGGAAATAAAAGCTGGAAGGAATCGAATGGACGCGGAAATGGTGAAGGCATGAGCCGCGTGGGGGTGCAAAGAAAGAGAAAGCTTCTTGCCTCTGTGCACGTCGGTTTCTAAGTAAGGGAAAGCATCGTCATGGATGGCCGTTTTACATTATGATTTTCAAGTGGACATTAGCCTTTAAATAGAAGATGATCACGCATACAACCTTCAATACACTTTTTCTTTTCTTCTTCCCTCTTTGGCAAATCTGTTGGTATCTGCAATTGCATTTCTTGTTTTCTCTGGCGAGGAATAAGTTATATATTCATAGCTATGGAGGTTATGAGAGCGGCATCTGTAGTTAAGTCCAATGCTTCGGGCTTGTTGTGCTTGCAAACACAGAAGAAAAAGGCGAGTTTGAGGAAAAGGATCATGGGCATCAGAGCAAGGTATGGAGATTATGACTGTACCGATGGGCCGAGCATGGTAGACGCAAATATGTCCGTTCTGAGAAGGCGAGTGTACGAGCTCAAGTTGCAGGAAAGCTGTTACCGCCCTCCCCAGGAATGGATGGAATGGGAGAAAAACATGCGTTCTGATTATTACTGGACTGTTTGTCAAGCAACTGGAATTTTGCAAACATATTTGATGAGTACTAGGCCCCTCATTGCTTTGGCTACTTTGAGTTTGCTGTTAATGGGCATGGGCACCTCGTTCGGTGTCGGTTTGCTTATGGTGTGGAACACTGTTCATACGTTTCTCCACAATCTATGATATTGGGTTTCTTTCTGTAAATGCGGTTATCAACTCTGGAGAACGGCATTTCTAATTGTTTGGATTTGAGTATATTTTGAAGTTGCAGAGAGCTTGCAATAAGCGCTGCATTGGAATATGTTACCCACACTATTCAATTAATTGGCCACAGTTTGTATCCTGACCTGGTCGGCCATGGCCATTTGTTAATTATCTTGTATGTTCGTTAAACAACTAACTCTCTTGTTTAGAAGATGTGATTGAAAATCTTGGTAACTCTCTTGATGCTCGTCTATACTTCTCTACTATGAACTCTTTCTTTGCATACCTCACCTCTCGTGGTTTCTTACAAATTCTTTGGTAACTTGTATTTTAAGTATCCTTTTATAGACTTAATTTCTTTCTAAATATTCATTTGGAATTATAAATTGGTCTTTATTTTGCTTCCTGTTCATTATGTATCGTATTATTGTTTACAGTTTATTTGATTTTTATCTTTTCATTAAACTCTTGCAAGTTTCTTTAGTGTTTTTC
This sequence comes from Sequoiadendron giganteum, assembly GCA_007115665.2. NCBI lineage: Eukaryota > Viridiplantae > Streptophyta > Pinopsida > Cupressales > Cupressaceae > Sequoiadendron > Sequoiadendron giganteum. Next base: position 46,273,872 of record CM021103.1, on the reverse strand, counting down.
ATTAATATTTCAAATTTATGTATTATTGTTCTTTCCTCTTTTCAAGAGAGAATAATATATTTTTTTCACCATTTATTTTCTTTGTAAGTATTATTATCTTTTTAATAGTAGTTGATAATTTCTATGATATTACTTATTCTATTTTGAAAAGTGGTAACATTCATTTTACTGTTTCTCTCATCTTTTTATACAAATTTTTCTTTTTCTAATAACTATTCTACGATTCTCTAATTCTTTATATTTTGGAAATCCCATTGTTTCTTTTCTTAATGAAAGGTGGAAAATTGTTGCTTCTCTAGGGTTTAGGACCTAGAATGACAATCTTCACTCTCTCTCATTTAAGAACAAACCCTAGAGATCTTAATGCAAAGGAGAAAGAGATCTTGCAATAGGGTTGTACTAGGGGCTAAATGTAAACTAATAAAGGGTTCACCACCAAGTTAAGACTTAGAAAGACAAATGAAATGCAAGATGAAATGTAAGATGTAATCCTAAATCCTAATTCAATGCAAATTTTAACTAGATGATTGAGAAATGCAAATAAAGCAAAAAAACAAGTTGTAAGACTAAATGTGTGCACCTGGGAATCTAAAGGAGATTGGATGAGGTCATGAAATGCTAAAATTTTGACTTTAATGTTGAGTGGGACTCATTCACTAAGCTGGGTGAATCAGACCCATATCTAGGTTTTTGTGAAGAAACATGAATCTGGCAAATAGGTATCTAAATCTCTAAAAATCTAAATTTTGACCTGAACTAGGACTCATTCGCCAGAAGTGGCGAATCAGTCCAATTAGGATTTTCTAGAACTTCAAGGTCTAAATCTAGTCTTCAATGTTTGCTTTGTGCTTCCCAATTGATGATTTTTCGGATCTGAAACCCTGATTTTAACCTATAAAATCTCTCCAAGTATCTCCAATGTAATGTGAGAACTTTGACAACTCTATGCACTTTGACAACTTTCTCCAAACTTGCTCTTAAATATTTTTTCAATCTAAACCTATAAATCACACACAAAAGAGAGGGGAAAATATTGTTTTGTTTGTGGAAAGGCGTTTGCCTTGGTCAAACCCCATTTTGGTAATCAAATATTGAAATAGAAAGAAATAATAATAGAGAATGATGAATGAAAAAAATATGATGTTGCAACTCACCAAACCCTAGCAATACAAGGCTGCAAACATGTATGAGATGGCTCCAATGGACGTAGATCTTGACTCTTTCTTTGAATAAGATAGATCTTGAATGAAATGCTAGCTTGAATCATAAAACCCTACATCACAATTGTTAGCTCAAAAATAAACATGATGCATAATTTTTTAACATGATGATTGATTCTTGAATAATGCTCTAAGATTCTTGATGATCTACTCTTGAAGACTCTTGAATGCTCTTGTGAACTCAAACTTTCTATTAGGATTAATACTTGAATGCTTGGGGTTGAAAATGAGTGAAATAAGCTTGTATTTATACTTAAAATTATGCAAGAATTCCCGATATTACAACGCTACAAGCCAACATCAAATCTAGGAGGATAAAATCCTACTAAAATTTTGAGTTAATTTTGATTTTAGGCTACACGGGACTCATTCGCCCAAGGTGGTGAATGAGTCCCACCAAGCATAATTTATGGGATCATTTTTAAAAATGCTTAGAAAGGTGTGAAACCAGGTCCACGACCCAAAAACCTAGATGGGACTCATTCGCCCAAGGTGGCAAATGAGTCCCAAATCACTAAATTTGGGCCATTCAATCGAAAAATACTTGAATTATGATTGGATGTTGATTTGTGGTAGGATTATCCTTGAAAAGATGCATTAAATGAGGCTTGTGGATGTAAAACAAGGCCAATTAAGGCATAAAGAAGCCCAATTATTAATGACAACCCCAGAAAAGTGTAAAAGTATGTTACAGCACTTTACAACACTCCAAATAAGACATGATTAAGGTACATTTTGGGAATTAAAAGAGATTTATTAGGTTTAGTTAACGGATATGACCTTAGAAAAGGTGTGAAAGTGTGTACAACACTTCACAACATGTTAGCAAGGTACCATTTAATTTCATTAGTTCACAAGGGCACAAGACCTAATGCGAGTGTGTTAAACACATTACAACACTAATTCAAGGCAACATTAAGCTTAATTAAATAAGGAGGGACCAAACAAGTGTGAAAATGTCACTGACGACATTTAGCCCCCAATTTAGTGAGAGGATGAACTTGCTTCAAACTCGCACTAAATTAGACAAACATGCATCAATAGGGGTCCAAGTGTACCAATGCTAATAAGATAGGATGACAACGATCAAGAGGGGTGATCAAGCTCCCAAGATCAAGATCCCATGATAAACCATCATAGGCACAAACTAACACACATGAAAATGATATAAAGAGCATCATAAAGGCACACACATGCATTGCCAAATATGAATAAGACAAGTAAAATAAAATAAAAGGGTGTGATCAAGCTTCGACTATTTATCCATCGCGATGTGGATTAGGTCTAGGCTATTTTCCAAAAAATGAAATCTCACTCTGAGGCAACAAAACTTCAGGTTGTCTGCTCGGTGAGGATCTGAAAAAGGTGAGACACATACGCACATAGCCGGTATGCACTCACACTCACACACAAGTGGCTAAGTGAAAGTCATGCCTCACTCAAGCTTTCCATCAAACCATACCAAAATTATACCTCCTGATAAATTTAATATGGTGCCAGACAAAAATGATTTTCGAGCTTCATGAGGCAAGCAAAACTTTGTATGCTTGGAGCTCATAAAAAATGAACTTTGAGCTTCATTAGGCAAGTAAAACTTCGTATGCTTGGAGCCCATGAACAAACAAGATGGCTCTACAAGCATGCAGAATGTATTATACAAGGTGGTCATATAACTGATAATGCAAATGCAAAGATAGGGAATGTTCAAAGGATTCTTTCTTAGTTCATACGAGGTCTTAATTTAAGGAACATTGTGCCTAATGTCTCCAAGAGAGGACCAATCAAAGAATAAAATATTCACAACTTAGGGGATGCAGTGTGTCACATTAGCCACTAAGATGAATGTAATATGCTAAGAGAGATCATGCTCTTGAAGGAAATCACACCCAATATCATCCACAAAGAAAAAGGCACATCGCATAAAGTAAGAAGAATACACCATGAACCATGAAAAAGAATAATGCAAAAGAATAATGCCAATGTATGCCATCACTTTAAAGGAATTATAAACACCATGTTGTGAGCAATTAATTTGAAGTAGAAAATGATAAATGATAACAATAAAGAGGACATGGGAGCTAACTTGGAAAGCCCTATGCCAAGTCATATGTTTCCAAATGAAGCTACATCATGTAAAAAAAATAAAAGAGATGGGTTGCTCCCAAATAATGAAAACACCAAACATATAAGGGCTCTATGGATTTGGGGTCAGTATGTTCTTGCTACAATGTTATTAAGAGAGCTCAGAACTGTCATCATTCCCCAAATACACATAGAATTGGAAGAATGACACAAAGAGAGAGAAAATAAAGAACTATTTTTTTTAGTAAACATGGAAGAGACATGAATTTCTCGATGCCTTGTGCCATCCCTAAAAGGAAAACATGAGACAAATGAAAAAGACATGAAGGAAAATCTTTTGGGTCAACATGGGAGAGACATGGATGTCTCGACACCTTATGTCATCCCCAAAAGGAAAACACAAGAAAAATGAAAAATCTAAAGAAAAAGTTAAAAGATTCATGACATAAAGAAGAACATGAAGGTATAAATAGAGGAATACCACAAAGAGAGATATACATCAAACAAAAAATCATGGGGGATCACATCATGCACATGCAATCACACAAAATTAAATGAAAAAGGAATAATGTAAAAGACTAGTAAGGCACATGAAATTCAACCTAAAGAAGGTTGTTCACATCCCACTCGTGTTCATTGTATACTGAAGGTTGAAAACTAACCAAAGGGACAATAACAAGTGCCACACTAGGGCCATCACTAGGTTCAACACTCTTCTTAGGAGAATCGTCATTTAAGATCACTGAAGGAGAAAACAATGTATTCAATTCATTATGCACCTCCTCGACAATTTCAGCAACTTCCTCCTCATCATCTAAGTTAAAATCACAACAGGAGGTCAAATGATAATGTCTAAGGAAGAGTTCAACTCTTGTTGTGGTTGTGGTATAAGATCCTTTTGTTTCGAAGAAGGGGGGGGCTTTTCATGCATTGCTTCAGTCAAGTTTGGATTTTAATTTTCTTTGTTTAGTTCTTCATGCATCCTATGAGCCAGGGCATGACGTTTATGCCCACACTCTCTAGCACCTTTGTTTCTTTTAGTATCATTTTTAGGTTGTGTTTATGTAGGAGCGGGTTTATCGACCATAGGTTTCTTTTCTCCCCTAAGGGGAGGAAGGGAAGGAACCACAGGAGGCTATTCAACCACTTTATCTAAGTTGACTTTATAAACTTGTTTTATTCTAGGAGGCATGACGAGGTTGTTTCCATTGTCTCTTGGTCTTTTGTAGGAAGTAGGTGAAGTTTCTATCTTAGTTTGGTTTTGATCATTTGGAATTTTGTTGGGTTCAACTGATCATGGTTTTCTCAAGGATGGTAGGTTCGGTGGTAGGTTGAGACATGTTTCGAAGGGATAATTCTACTATTTTCTTGGCCTTGAAATTTTGATAAGACAGATAAAAGAAGACTTCTCATGGTTTCATAGGTTCTATAGGCTCGGACCAAAAGAAATCTAAGGAAAATTTTCCATGAGATGATAGAGGGTCAAAGCCACTATGGTGGATGGTAAAGATTTCATTGTCAAAGGGAAACTTTAAGCATTTATGTACGACTAAAGGGATTCCATTCATGGAGTGAATCCATGGATAGCCTAGCTTCACACAAAATTCGTTCGACTGTGAGATGATGGAGAATGAGGTATCTAATATTTTTGGTCCTATTTGCAATGGTAAGGTGATCGATCCCATCGTAGGGCAAGCAAAACCATTTTACATCTTGATCCATGCTTTCAGTTTATCATATATATCTTGTTAGAGTTCATGAAGAAGTAAGAATTATTTGGCAATCACATTCTCTTCGTAGATGGGATCTATTAATATCCCATTAGTGGGCTTGTCATAGATTCAACCGGCTATGTAAAGAGGACCATCAAGTGCATGTTTAAGTATATCTTGTGAGGAGAAAGCAATCTCAAGAGTCTTTTTAGTTTGACCCTTATCAGGAATGGCCTCTATCACTCTAACCATATCATTTGTAGGATCATTATCTATAGGATCATGTTGAATGGTATCATTGTTATCCTCATCCGTATCAACATTCATCACATCATTCTTTGTAGTTTCACTAGCTTCGATAAATGAAATGTTGTGATTGGGCATAGGGTTGGTAAAATTTTTGGTAAGGAGGGGCAACAAACTTATTTCCTTGATCATTAACACCTCCAACAAAAAGACAACTAGAATCAATTAGGTCTTGCACAAGATGTTTAAGACACTTACAATGTTCTGTATCCTAGATCTATTTTTTTGGTGATAATGGCAATAAGAATTTGATCTATAGCTTGTAGGTAATGGTTTACTAGGATCAGGTGCTTTAATCAGAGGTAGGGTAATCATCTTTTTTTCTAAGAGTTGGGACACTTTTTTACGAAGGGTATCAGGTAGGGGAGTGATTTTTCTTTTTAGGTCCCCATAGCTAAATGGTATTGCGGCTTTAACAGTAGCTGCTTGGTTATTGACATTTTGAGTTATTTGTTTAGGGGGATTAAAGTGAAGGAACCCTTTATTTTGTTTTCTAATTTAAGGTTGGGAATTGTTTTGGCTTACGGGCTCGGATTTCTCAATTCAGTTAGAAGTGGATTTTGTATCTCGACTACTAACCAAATTTTGATAATCATGGAGGGTAGTACACAAGTGCATAAAGGAAGGAAATTTCATCATGGTAAGCTTATCTTGTATCTTACTTTTCAAAATTTATATGAACATCTTTTGAAGGTGAGGATCAGGAACCTTGACATCGATTTGGGAATAAAGTGATTGATAGCGTGAGATAAAGTCAATTATCTTTTCATCTTCTTTTTGCTTACATCTCATCAAATCAACCAAGGTAATTTTAGGGGCCATATTCACTTGGAAATGGTTAAAAAATTCTTCATTAAGTTCATTGAATGAATGGATTGGGTTGACTGGTAAAGAGGAAAACCACTTGAGCAAGGTAGTATCCTTCAAGGACTTAGGGAAAAGCTTAGCCAAGAGTTTATCATTAAGGACAAATTCACTACACAATGTGGTTTAAGCATTAACATGGTTAGAAGGATCTCCCTTTCCTTCATATTTCTTGAATCTAGGAACTGAGCTACACCTTGTGGCATCGGTGCTCACAGTATCTCCAAGGAAAATGGGCTTCTTTTGACAAAGTATGTAGGTGGGCCATTTTGATTTTGGCTGATGGTGAAAATTTGTTTTTGAATGGATGAAACGGTTTGGAAGAGTTGGTTTATGAGAGGTTCATTGCTTGTGTTATGAGATGGAGGTGAAAAAGGTGGATGAGTGTATGTGTTCGAGGGACAAGTGAATGAAATAAAAGTATAGGTGGTATGGTAGTAGGAGATATGACATGTGATGCCATAAAAGTACTAGGTCCATGCTAGTGTAAATACCCAAAGAAGGAATCACATTACTAGTTGGCTACATTGCTAATGTGACTTGAGGATTGGTATAGGTAGGTATTGAGGCAATTGTTGTGGGAGGAGTAATTTGAGTTCCTCCTCGGCTTGTGACATTTCTTGTAGCTAAAGGACAACTAGTGGTTGAGGTGAGGTGTTTTTCAAAGATTTGAACTATGTTTTGCATAAGGTCAAGTCCATGTTTACTTTCAAGCATGCATGAATTTTATCTATAGTAGGGATGGTAGTAGTTGAAATGTTGTCATTTTTCACTTAATGTTGTAGGTTTGCTAAGTCTCCATGAATGTGAAATATGTTGCCTTATGGGATATTATCAATCCTTGTTTCATCTTGCATCACACTACTTGAAGGCAAAGAGTTGTTAAGGATATGGTCCATACCTAGTGTACTAGTGTCAATACTACGATTGAAAGAGCTAGATAACCCAAGATCCACAACGATTGTGCTATCGTGAGATGACATGAGTCTTGAACTTTGTCTCACTATAGTATTAGAAATATGACACCAAATACTCATGCAAGGGCTACTAAATGCAATATGAATGCAAATGCAATGTAAGATATGAAATGATTTTAACAAAAAAATTGGAAATTGAAATAGAAAAGCAATAACAACAAATAGAAACTCATAAATAAATCTTTAAATTCCAGAAAATGCAGTGCAAAATCTGCACTAGGACTAATTCACCCAAGTTGGCAAATGAGTCCCAATGAGAATTTGTTTTCAAAAATTTTAAGAAAATTTTGTTGGATTTTATGCTTTTTATGTTTTATGATCTAAAAGCTAAGTGAAAATACAAATTCTTTTGGATTTCCAATGAAATGAAATAGAAAAATGCAAACTATATGATCTTTCACTAATAAAAATTTTGAAACCCTAGAATGCTAATTAATTGAAGCAAACTCTAATGTAATGTTAATGCAAGCCAAATCTAGGATGATGATGCACTCCAAATCAGAAATTTAATATTCTAAATGTAGGTTCACCAAAATGAAATGATGAAAATTTGGTATGGTGCTAGCATATGGTTTTAAGACATAGAGCACACCCACTTTTCCAATTTCATTCAAGGATATCCCTTGAAATCTCAATGCAAAAGGGGAAAGAGATCTTGCAAGAGGGTTGACCTAGGGGCTGAATGTAAACTAATGAGGGATTCACCACCAAGTTTAGACTTACAAAATGCAATGACATGCAAGATGAAATGTAAAACCCTAATATGATGCAAACTTGATTTAAATGGCCTAGAAATGTAAGTAAACCAACAAAGAAAGATGCAAGCTAGAATGTGTGCACTTGAAAACCTGAAGATGACTGGAAGGAGTCCTGAATCATTGGGAATGTTGAATTTTTAACCTAGTGGGACTCATTCACTATTCTAGGGGAATCAATCTTGGTTCTAGATTTTTGCACAGGAGCCAGTTTCAGGAAAAAGGGTATCTGAATTCTGCAAAGATCTCTGTCAAACACCTAAAATGGGACTCATTCACCACTTGTGGTGAATTAGTCCACTTTCACTTTTTAGGGGTTCAAAACCTAAATTTGTTCCTCTCAATCTACTTTGTCTTTCTTAATTGATTTATGGATCCGAAACCCATATTTGCAACCTATAGGTGATCTCCAAGTATCTCCAATGCTCGATGACAACTTTGAAAACTTTTGATTGCCTTGACAACTTTTCTCCAATCTTGCTCCTTAGGAAATCTGCAACCTAGACCTACAAATCACACTCAAAGGAGAGGGAAAATTTTTGGAGGGTTAGTAGAAATGGGTTTTCCTTAGTCAAACCCTATTTTGGAAATCAATCCTTGAGATAAAATTAAATAGGAATGGAGAATGATGAATGAACAAATAACAATGTTGCAACTCACCAAACCCTTGTAATAAAGTGCTACAAATATGGTTGATATGGTTGCAATGGATGTAGATCTTGAATTGAACACTTGCTTGAATCACAAAACCCTACATCACAATTGTTAGCACAATAACAAAAATGATGCATAAAATCTTTGACATGATGATTGATGCTTGAATGATGCTCTAAAATGCTTGATAATTTGTTCTTGGAGATACTTGGATGCTCTTGTAAATGCTTGAATTATCTTGTGAACTCAATTAAGCTACTATGAATGCTCTCACAAAAGTCTTAGGTGAAATTGAGTGAAATAACCTTGTATTAATACTCAATTATGCAAGAATTCCCAAAATTACAACACTACAAGTTGACATCAGATCTAGGAGAATAAATCCCACTAGAAATTTTAATTAATTTTAATTTTGGACCACATGGGACTCATTCACCCAAGGTGGTGAATGAGTCCCACCAGGCATTTTTTGGGACCATTTTTAAAAATACTTAGAAATGTGTGAAAACGGACTTGGGACCAAAAAATCTAGGTGGGAATCATTCACCCAAGGTGAAGAATGAGTCTCAAACCACTAAATATAGGCCACACAAGCATGAAACACCTGAATTATGATCGGTTATTGATTTGTGTTAGGATTATCCTAAAAGAGATGAATTAAATGAGGCTTGTGGATATAAAATAAGGCCAATTAAACTATAATAAATTCTAATTATTAATTATAACCCTAGAAAAGTGTGAAAGTGTGTTACAACACTCTAAATAAAACACCAATAAGCTCATTTAGTTGACAAGGGCCCAAGACCTAATGTGAATATGCTAGACACATTGCAACACTAAATCAAGGACAAGTTAGGGGGACCTTTTTCTTTCATTACAATATCCCATAGTAGTGGCCATTGGTTACCCTTGGGATTTAAGCTACACATTGAGACAAATATGGGAGGTTTTGGATCTATGGTTCTAGAGGGTTATGTTTGACCATCTCAATGAGGATGAGATAGTATGGAGACCCTATAGGACCATACCATGTAGTGGCTTGATCTCACACAACAACTTGTTAGCATGTAGTGGGATAGGCTCTTATTGGGTCGACATGATTATATAGCCTTGTCATTCTACTATGATCCTATCATGAGATAGTTTGCACATAGGAAAGTACCTCCTAGGCCACGACCTACGTACCTAAGAGAAGCATAGAGTGGCGCTTGTCTAGGGGACACTTAATGGCCTACTGCTGATGATGTCATTTCCAATGATTTTGATGAGGATCTTGGCATGCCCCCAACAACATATCAAGATAACATAGGTGCTATAATAGCCTACAAGAAGTGGTGGATGGGAGAATGGTCTACAATAGTCTTCCCTATGCAACACCCCATTGGTGACATTGGACCTAATCCAGGTTGTGGGGAGGAAAGAGACGATGGAGCCGTGGATGGGGATACAGATGATGAGGATAGAGAAACTAATATGCTAGATGAGGATGAGGAGAATGAGGAGGAGGTAGAGCAGATGATGAGAGATGATCTTATGGAGCCAGTGGATATTGTAGATGCCCCCAAGGAGAGACCTATAGCTCCTCATAGATTCACCCAATCACAATCAATGAGCATAGTAGGCATGACATCTCATTATCATAGAGGGAACAATGGTTTTCATCCATCCACACTTCCTCCCTGTGCAACTATGTAACCAAATTTATTTGATTCAAATAAGTCCCAAGGCCTTAGTGACAAGAAAAATAGGATCAAAGGTCTTGTCAAATAAACCCCCTCGTAATTCCCATTCTAAAATAAATGATAGCCCTTAAAGGAAATAATTTTATAAAGGTAAGCCTCACTAAAACTTACTTTTACATGATTCAGAGTCTTTTACATGATCACGGGATCATTAGGGGTATTATGAATGGAGGTAAACTTTCCCTTACAACTATTTTTCATAATCATTTGCTACTTAATTATCTATTGAACCATATTCAAGCATGTGCTTAAAAGACATAGGGTATGTGTAGGATCATGATGGGCCAAAAAGTGGTGATATGTAAGTGATATGATCGCTCATGTGGCCGATGACTTTTTTTTACCCAAAATTGATGAAATGAAAAGGGTTTTTAAAGGATATTCTCAGCTTTCCACCAATATAAATTATGCTTTACTTTGAATTTAATAAATAATTATTATTAATTTTCTATTTGAATTATGAATAAAGTCCTCATTTATAGGATGATTGAAAAACATCTATAGCTTTCAAACGGTATCACATTTTTTGAGTCCAAAACATGTGTCACATTCTATGCTTTGTATACTATAGGATTAAAAAAAACATGAATTTCATGAAGTTTTGACCAAGTTAAGGTGGTTAGACAAACGAGGTTTTAATATTTTTTAAAAGTTGTAATAAAAAAATCATAATTAATTATTTAATTGGAAAAAATTACAAACAAATATGCATCACATAGGGACATGAGTCCTCTACTTATATCTAAAATCTTATAAAAAACTATAATCATTTTAATGTGGTTAGGGTGGTTAGACAAACACATGTACTTCTTATTTTTTCCCTGAAATTTAAGTACTATTGCATTGAAATTTCAAATTTTCACCAAATAGATTTTATTTTTCTAAAATAAACCTATTAGTTTAGAAACTACATTCAATTTGCTACAAATTCTATTCTTACATATTTTTGAAATAATATAGATAACTTAATCAAATTTTTACGTTAAGTTACCTAACTCTGATTTTTTGAATTTGTATCACCACTTAAGGGCCTATTTTTTCCATGATGATCCTGCACATACCCCATAAGCAATCTGACATAAGTTGAACCTCTTTGTTCGCTACTTTATCTTTACCTATTTTATGCATCACCATCTAAGCTAGAAAGCACATGATTGAGAGCCATAGGCAAGCTAACATCAACATAAAATATTTGTTCACCACCATTTTATTAGTTCTTCTACACATCACCATCTAAGTTGGATAATTAAATCCAAAAAGTGGAGGGAAAAGCTATGACTTAACCCAACCCCCTAGCTAGTGAGCCACTCTATAGCTAGATTTGATAGAAGATTCATAATCACCATTAGTGCAGACCCCTCTCAACCAATCCTTAGAAACCTAGTATTTAACTTGTCGCAAAATATTTTCAAAGTTCCAAAAATCCATTGGGGATTAGAGAGACCCATGTTTGAGACCGAGTCTATAGCAGTGCTTCCCTCTCTAAAGATATGAATCAAGGAGTACCTTTCCATAGAATTGATCGCACATTTTGAGTCTTAGACCAAGTTATTGATTTTCCAAGGGGCTTAGCCTAACCTTTAAGAAATCCAATAATCAATTTAGAGTCCCCCTCAATTATGGCCTTATTAAAACCAAGTTCCTTCAATCTCTTTATGCCTCTCCAGGAAGCAATAGCCTCTACTTCCACACTGGTAGAAAATATGAATCACTTTACATAAGCTTCAATACATCTACCTTTATGATCTCTAACTAGACCCCCTATCGCAACAATCCTCAGGTTTCCTTTAGAACAAATGTCAAAATCTCGTTTTACCTAGTCAACTAGTGGAGGTTTTCATAGTGTCATTTTCCTACTTAGGATGTTGGCCCAATTAATCTTAGTCAGATCATTAGTTAGGCCCCATAGATGCTTGACTGTGAGGTCTTTATAATTTGGAGTGACTTTTGATAAATCAAACACTTTATAGTTTAGGTTTTCCATTATTTGTGGTTTTATGTGATAAAACACCTCTCCATAGCTCTTCTACTTCTCCCTAAAAATTCTATTGTTCCTCTCTTTCCATAGGTGCCAAGAAAAAAATGGGGAAATTGCAACCATAATTCCTTAATGATAAGATGCAAGAAAGGAACAAAACCCCATTGGATCACAAGGTCTTTCAGATCATCCAAGAACACCCAATCAGTCAAAATATTTTGGAGGGCCAAATACAAAACTTCTTTAGCAAAAGGACAATGAATAAGCAGATGGTGAATTGATTCTTCAGTAGATTGATAGAGGGAACATCTATTAAAAAATTGAAATCCTTTCCTATTGAGGACATGAATAGTGAGGATTCTTCCATGCATCACTACCCACCAAAAATAGTTGAATTTTGGAATTAATTTGGCATTTTAGATCAATTTCCAATTGAAGTTATGATCATTAGAAGAAGCTTCATCCAATTTATTATAAGAATATTTGACAAAGAACCCACCAGAGGGATTGTCACCCCAGATCTAGTCGTCAACACCACCTTGAAGAGCCAGACAATAGTCTCCAATTAGTGAGTAAAGAGTGGAAAACAAATCAAAACAAGGCATCACATTACTACCTCTTCTTATCCTCAGGTCTAAGGCATCTTGTTCAAATTTTTTCCATCTTGGAGTCTCTTCAAACTAGTTCACATAACCATAGAGAGTGGTACCATAAAGTCTTGTAAGGTCTTATTTTAGATGAATTAATTGGGCCATCAAAGACAAAGTCTCTTTAGGTCTAAGAACTAGCTTATGTTAATCATTTTAATGGATTCAATCTTATTGAGGTAAGTTCTAATATTTTAATCATTATTTATGTAAATCATATAATTATGTATATTTTGGTTAAATAATCTTGTTATTATTTGTAAGTGATGAAATCAACACAAACTTCTCTTAATGTGTGTGGATTAACAGATATGGGTATTACTGCAATATTTTTCTCTTATATAGGTATATCTAATTTGATTCTTTGTTCTTTCCACAAGATGAAGTGACAACTCCACTTCATAAACCTACCCCTCATGTTGTTGAAGAAAAGCATAAGATGATTGAGGATGATCATTATCTTGTGGTATATATAAGGCGTCATTGGAGGAGAGTTGATAGTTATGACATTGGTTTTTCATCTTCTCAACATAGAAAAAGTCATCAAATTTTTCGTGAGACTCCATAGTATTTATATCTAAAAAAATTGTTGTATGCCTTCATGACGTGTAGGTATATATTTGTATTTTTCTAATGCATATCATTATATATCTATTTGGTTTTATACATATAGATTTATATTTTGTCAATTTTTATCATTGTATGCCTATATGACTTATTTAGACATTCATTATATACCTATTGTATACCTATAATGCAAATTATAGGACTCATTAAACTATATGATAGTTTTTATAACATTATGTATACCTCCATGGTCGTATTGAGATCAATATATATAAATATTTTGCACATATGCATGGCTTAAGTGGTTTAATTTATTTGAATAATAGGGCCTAAGAATAATTATTATTAGGAGTGATCATAATTGTGTTAAATGATTTTAATTCTCACTTCAGACTTAAGCTTGTTTTCATTTTTTATAGAGATTGAATATGATTTTTCACTAGCACTTTTACATGCAAGGATTTATCTCTCTTTCAATCCATTTAAAAAAAAAATCATTAAACACTCATATCTCTCTCTCATATTTGCTTGTGTAAGACCTTGTAAGGTCTATGTTTTGGGATTTGCATGCATTTATTTTAAGCACCATGAGTGATGAGAAATATATAGAAGGCAATGGAATGTGTCTAAACAACGATTTTTAATCTTATAGCTAATAAACAACTCTATATAAAAGACAAGTGTAGAGATTGAATAATGTTTGTATGTGTATGGATAGGGATAAGGGAGCTTATGTGAGGCTAAAAATTCTCTACAATAGTGATTTATAAGTTGTAGAAGGTTAGAAATATATAGTTCATAGTGGGAGTTCAATGTATTCTTGAAGCTATAAAAATGTCAAATAATGAATGAAAAAGGTTTATATGATTAGCATAGTAGAAGAATAGTGATAAATAAGTGCATTTGGGACCTTATAAGGTCTATGATAATGCACATAGGACTTATAATTTATTAGCAATATATCAACTTCTATAAATATGGTGCTCTTAAGAGATTTTACTAGATGGATATAGCACAAATGATTGAAATGTCTAGATAACTCCTTAACATCTCCATTAACCTTAAACAACCGACCAAATACATTAAAATAATAATTTATGTTTTACTATAAATAATTCAATAATATACTAAATAAATATGTTTCTTAATTATTTATAACAATATAAATGTTTTTAAAATATTGTTCAAAACTTTGAAAGAAAAAGAATAAATATTTTTCTGTGATTCGTCGATTAAAACTAAGAGCCAGCTTATATTGATCCTTTCAATGGCTAAACACATACTCAAATATATAAAATATATAGAAAATAATGTGGATGCTTAGCTTGCATGTTTATAAACAAGGGAAAGAATCGTACGTACTCATTTACGCCAAAGGCGTATCCTATTTGAGCTTTACCGAGCTCATCTTGTCCATCGACGGTGTAGACTCTCGGACAAGGCATGCAAGAAGGTCATTCAGATCGTGACCGTTCCTCCTTTCACATTCGTCGATGTTAGAAACTTTACCTTCACATTCACCGATGCCAGAAACTTTACCTTCACTGGGATCATGTCAGCTCTGCACCTTTGTTGATTTTCTACTACCCCTCGTCCTCAACTTTCTCAGAGGCCTGCCAATACCAAGGTTTTTGCGGTCGGAAGAGAGTGGGAGAAGAGATAGCCAGATAGGTCACGTGATGGGGACGAAATCATAGCAGATGCCCCTGTAGCTGGAGGAAACAAATGCATCCCACAACTGACAAGGTTATAAAAAAACACTAAGACATCGATTGCGTTCCCGACAGAAGTTTCGTCCTCAACCTACGACAATCTCCAACTGGTAAGATGGTGTAACTTTTTTTATTCAAAATTCAGTCGAGTGTCGTCTGGAAGAGGAGCTAGTGTAATTTCTGGACTCACAAAGCTCTTGTTTTGTTGTGTATATTTCATTTGGAAGCCAGACCTTAATGGAGAAATAGAGTAAGGCCCTTGCTAGTGAACTTGAAGCCAACGCGTAGCCTTTCATTTGGGCTATCAAAATGTCCCCCAAGATGGAAGTTGTGGCATCCGACGCATCGATCAATCTGGCTGACACATATCTTCCCGAGGGCTTCCTAGAGCGAAGAAAGAATAGATGGCTGGTCATATGCGGTTGGGTTCCACAGCTTGTTATTCTCTCTCACCCATCTGTAGGTGCCTTTATGAGCCACTGCGGATGGGAATCTATGCTTGGAAGCGTAACTCTGGGTGTGCCATTGATCACTTGGCCCATGTATGTAGATCAACACTTCAATTCTAAGCTGGCAGTGGACTCGAGCATTGGAATCAAATTCTATGAACGTAGAACTGGAATTTCAAACATGCATCGAGTGAAAGAGGCTCTAAATCTAGTTTTGGTTTATGACAAGAGCAAAGAGATCAAAAGGGCGACAGAAAAGTTGAAGAGCAGGGCAAGAAAGGTTGTTGCATGACGATGGTATGTCATCATCCATGTATTTCTAGAGCAGTCTTTGACGCCTTTGTTGAACAAATAGTGCAAACAGACTACCCATAACAACGCCTAAAGAAATTGAAATGATGAGCACAACTACTCTGCTCTTTCTTCCTGCATTGGGTGACGACCGTGGCACATCAGAAGCAGCCAATCGAATGAAGAAGGGTTGGCTTAGGGAAGAAGTAGCTTGAATTCCTAACAAATCACCAAGCCAGAAAGCAAAGGACGTGCAAGAGCAATTCTTGAGACAAGCAGTTGTCCAGGAAAAGAGAGGGCAAAGAAAGACGAGTATGAAGGGTAGCTTCTGGTTAAGCCTTGCCCAACTTTCTCAAAGGTCGTGTCTCTAGAAGGCACTGTCGAAGTTTAGTATTTACAAATTTTAATTCTTCATGCATATAGATGGACGACATATCTAACATGCAACATAGTATAGTAAAACGTGGAAGACATGCAATATACACTACATTCATATGTGTTGAGTCTATTGACATATTTTTGAATATGATTTAAAGTTACAGTTATAAACTATGCATAGTATTTGAAATTTTCTTGAAGGCATATTTTAATATAATATATGATGATATAATATAATATTATTATATAATTTGTAAGACAAGGATATAGTATAATATATATTATACTTATATTTATATATTCAATATTTTATTGTAATTATATTATAACTATTATACAATATATAATATGTATCATTGTCTTATTATTATATATACATATACTATTGTATATCATATTATATACTCTATGGTATCGGGATTTAGGAGAGGTTCATTTTTCATGTTCAACATTGGAATATGGTCATGTCGATTATGTACTTAAGTTTGTTTCATTGTACTTTCAATTTTTCAAGTATTCTCCTCCTAATTTGATGTGCAAGGGAGACCATGAAAATTCATTGGGATGATAGACACTTGCTTCCTTGTCCAACAAGCTAAAATGATGTAATGGTATCTATTAGGGTTTCAAAACTATGTGTGCTTATGTCTCTAACATCAGAGTTTGTAATGGTCCAATCATTAGTTGTGAGACATTGATGTTTTGATGGGATTTCTAATATCATCAAGGCATCAGGGGTTTAAATACTCCCATCTTGTGGTTGGTCATAAAAATTAAGGCCTGATGGATTGATATAATTCCAATAACCTAACATCATGAGTGAGTTCCTTTGCATGTTAGGGTTTTGGGATGGTCTATCCTCTCATCCCATGCTTTGTTGGTGATTCCATTGAAGAAAAGATCTAGAATCTTCATTTTTGTAGATGATGCTAGCCCAAAATATTCATGTGGATATGAATATTCTAGCAACAAATTTACCTTTTGTGGCTTGGTACTCAAGTGGTCAGTTACAACAAGGTTATTATAATCTTGAATTAGTATTGAAGGCAATACCTAATTTTCATGGAGATGACTCTATTTTTCCTATGAATCATATCCAAGACATTGCTAATTTATGAAAAATTCATAATGTCATAGATTAGAATGTTGGTCTTTGATTCCATGTTTTTTCTCTTAAAGGTAAAACATGTTAATGGTTCAAAACTTTGCCATCTGGTTTCATACCAAGTTCTAGGATCAACTTAGTGATCTACTTTATAATCACTTAAAATAAAGCATGGATACTATCTCACTTGTTCAAAGTAATATCACAATCAAGAGATACCCTACAAAATGCACACATGATTTGATAAGGTATGGAGAAGATTTTTTTTAATGTATTGAAGTTTCATTTTCTTTCAGTTCATAGATATCTTGTATTGAACTATTTTGTTGTCACATCTTGGGATCTTCTAATCCTAGGATCCATATATATGATTGATACTATATTATGCAATACAAATTAGTTTAAACTATTAGACATGACTCATATAAATGCACGGCAATTTTTTTTTACATCAATCTTGTGTTCAAGCTATATTTTAATGACTTACATGTAGGTTTCTTACCTCTTTATGATGATGCATCTAGTCATGATTTTGTAATTTATTCCCTTACAATGATAATATATTTCTTATCATCTCCCTTCCTATCAATAATTTTCTTCATTTTTTTCATGATAGACATATATTAGGAAACGTAAGATCCTTATGGAAAAGTGCCATCTCTAGATTGTGGGCACAAAAAAATTGATCAAAAGTCAATCTCTCTCTCCTCTATCGCTTTTTCACTTTATATCTCTTATATCTTTTGCTCCATCTCTATCAATTCCTCGAGATCTCTCTCTTTAATTTTCTTTATATATCTCTTTGTCTCCTCTATCTCTTTTTTCTCTCACTCCCTCTCTCTCTATGTCTTTTCTCTTTCTCTCTATATCTCTTTTCTCTATCTCCCTAATGCTCTAACTCTCTTTTTATATTTCTCTTTTATGGTGTATGAATTTTAATAATGGAAAAACAAATAAAAATAAATTGAAAATTATCAAGTTAGATCTACTTTCATGTTGCATGAACAATTTGAAGATGTTACATTCCCATCTAGATATACATCGAGTGTAGAATATCATTTACATAATAGTTTGGAAATTGAACTTAAAGACCTAACAATGAGACTATATGTAGAATTATGAGGGTTTAATATACATTTTTCTAAAAGGAATACATGTATTCCTTCCTCTTAAAATTATAAGCAATAGTAACAAAAAATTGCATAGAAGAAACACAAAACTATTAAAAGAGACAAAGACATAAAGAGATAAGAAACTACTCATTTTGTATTTATATTTAAAAATTTGCATTAGAGAGAAAAGGAGAGAGAAGGACAAATAAAGAGAGATAAAAATGGAGACAATTTTATATATAAAGAGAGATAGACAAATAGACCATGAGAGAGAACTATAAGAGATAAAAAGGAAAGAGAAACGAAAAGAGGTAGAGAGGTTGAGGGATAAAGAGTGGGAGAGAGGGAGAGATAAATTATCAAATTCATTTTAAAACTAATATTATAATTAAATAGTATATTATATTATTTTATATCCTACAATACAAATTATTACATTATAATATATTTTTATATTACAAAATAAATTAACATATAAATAATCTAATAGCTTTATTGACTGAGAGTGGATAAATATGACCTAAAGACGGGAACAAAGAAATAATAAAAGGGGGAGAGAGAAAAGTGATGGAGAGATAGAGGAAGATAGAAGGGAAGACAAATATAGAGAAAAATAGGGCAGATCTAGAGGAAGAGAGAGATTGAGTCTCTACTTCTCCTAGATCTCCTCTCTCTATTTCTTTGCCTTCCTCTCTATCTATTTAGATATATATATCTATTTACCTCTCTCTCTTTCCATATCTCTCTCTCATTCATATACATGCACACATTCCCTATTTCTCCCTCCTTATCTCTATCTCTATATCTATCTATCTTTCTGCTCTCCATCTCTCTCCCTCTCTCTCTATACCTCTCTCTCTCTAATACTTGTCTATCTATCTCTATTACTTGGTATCTATATCTTTATCACTCTCTCTCTATATATAAATACATATATATTTATCTCTTCCATATCGATATATCCCTCTCTCCTCTCTATCATTATCTCTCCCTCTCTTTCTCTCCCTCTCCTTCTCCATTACCATCTCCATCTCTATCTTCCTCTCTATCTCTATCCCCTATCCCCTATCTCTATCTCCTTATCCCCCTCTCTCTCACTCTTCCCCACCCCCCCCCCTACCCCGCCCCCCCATCTCTCCCTATTTCTATCCTTATTTATCCCTATCTCTCCCTCTCTCCCTATTGCAAATATAAAATGAACCTATTGGTAATGAAGCCTAATTATCTTTTTCATTCAAATGTTTAATTTTTGTTCTATTTATTCACGCTATAACTTCTCCATCGAGATCTTTGTTGCACAAAAAACATTTGTTAAATGACCTACCAATTGATCTCATGTACTACACAAATTTAATCAGCTAATAAGACCAAAAAAATTCTTCATTGACCTTCTACACCTCTTCAGCGTACCCATTGCACACCAAGGTGCAATTGCTCCTTATTATCGCTTTTATGATTGATCATCGCATAGAGGATAAGTTAAAGTAGTTGACTTTTCCGGTTAACTATGAGAACGTGGACTAAAAGAAATGTTATTAATAACATTAAACGAAATCGTTCAAAGTTTGAGGCATTTAATGGCACTCTCCCCCCTCCGTTTTTGTTTTTGTTCCCTGTATTTACTTCTCTTATCCCAAACTCAATAGTTGACCATATTAAAATTAGGATATATATATACTTTGATGACTTCGTCGGGCAAAAACGCGGAAAAGGAAAAAACACGCAGGCGAGAGGATGAGAATGGTTGAATATATTTGTTTAATATGGAAATAAAGGCTGGAAAGAATCGAAGGGACGCGGAAATGGTGAAGGCATGCGCCGCGTGGGGGGTTTGCCTCTTTGCACGTCGGTTTCTAAGTAAGGGAAAGCATCGTCATCGACGGCCGTTTTATATTATAATTTTCAAGTGGACATTAGCCTTTAAATAGAACATGATAATGCATACAACCTTCAATACACTTTTTCTTTTCTTCTTCCCTCTTTGCAAATCTGTTGGTATCTGCAATTTCATTTCTTGTTTTCTTTGGCGAAGAACAAATTATATATTCATAGCTATGGAGGTTATGAGAGCCGCATCTGTAGTTAAGTCCAATGCTTCGGGCTTCTTGTGCTTGCAAACACAGAAGAAAAAGGCGAGTTTGAGGAAAAGGAACATGGGCATCAGAGCAAGGTATGGAGATTATGACTGTAGCGAAGGGCCGAGCATGGTAGACGCAAATATGTCGGTTCTGAGAAGGCGAGTGTACGAGCTGAAGTTGCAGGAAAGCTGTTACCGCCCTCCCCAGGAATGGATGGACTGGGAGAAAAACATGCGTTCTGATTATTACTGGACTATTTGTCGAGCAACTGGAATTTTGCAAACATATATGATGAGTACTAGGCCCATCATTGCTTTGGCTACTTTGAGTTTACTGGTAATGGGCTTGGGCACCTCGCTCGGTGTCGGTTTACTAACGGCGTGGAGAATTGCTCAGAAGTTTCTGCACTATTTATGATATTGGGTTTCTTTCTGTAAATGCGGTTATCAACTCTGGAGAAGGACATGTCATTTTATTTGGATTTGTGTATATTTTGAAGTTGCAGAGAGCTTGCAATAAGCGCTGCATTGAAATATGTTACCCGCACTATTCAATTAATTGGCCACAGTTTGTATCATGACCTGGTCGGCCATGGCCATTTGTTAATTATCTTGTATGTTTGTTAAACAAGTAACTCTCTTGTTTAGAACATGTCATGAAAATCTTGGTAACTTGATGCTCGTCTATACTTCTCTACTATGCAACTCTTTCTTTGCAAACCTCACCTCTCGTGATTTCTTACAAATTCTTTGGTAACTTGTATTTTAAGTATCCTTTTATAGACTTAATTTATTTTTAAATACTCATTTGGAATTATAAATTCGTCTCTATTTTGCTTCATGTTCATTATGTATCATATTATTGTTTAAAGTCTATTTGATTTTTATATTTCCATTAAATTCTTAAAAGTTTCTTTAATGTTCCTCATTAATATTTTAAATTTATGTATTATTGTTTTTCTTTCTTTCTAAAAGAGAATAATCATTTTTTTTTTCACCACTATTTTTTATAAATTTATTTTTGTTGCAAATATTATTATCTTTTTAATAATAGCTGATAACTTCTATAATATTTACCTCTTTTATTTCTAAAAATGGTAACATTCATTCTACAGTTTCTCTTATCTCTTTATACGAATTTCTCTTTGTGGACATGCTAAATCTGCAAATGTTAGTTTTTATCATACATCTCCATGATCAAACAAACATAACAAGTTCAACATCCTCATGAAATATTGCACTTAGTTTAAACATGCTAAATGAGATATTGAAACAATAATGAAAACTAAATAAAGCACATAAAACATGAATGCAAATCTATTCCATGGTGGATTGGTGCTCCTTGAATATGTGAAAGAGCCCTTTCCCAATCCTTGATAAGCCAAATGAGATGATAGACAATGAGATGCTAATGTACTCAAGTTGCCTACAATGATAGTGCTTAAATTGTAGATGTTATATGAGATAGAAGTCACTGAATTTATAAGAAAGATTGAGAGAGGAGAAGCCAAGATTGAGAGATGTGGGACTAAATCCCATCCAATAGGAGATAGCCACTTGTCACAATGGGATTGGCCCATGCTTGTGCAAGTTTTGGTTAATGTGCCCATTTCAATTTTGAAAATGGCAATAAATGAATATGGTTGAGGGTTTTTTGGGGGGAATTGTGTTTGTCCAAAAAAGTCAAATATGAGAGTTAATGACGACATATTCTTTGGGAATATGCCCTTGTGAGGGAAAATGGGTGTTTTAATAAATCAATTTAAATGATTTATTGTGCAAGTGGATGAATCTAGAGGATTTAGGTGATTAGGATTAAACTAATCAGAATTTGATTAATCTAACAAGAGTTTAGGTGATATGACATTTGATTTCAATTTTTGTATTTATTTTATATCAAATGAGAGGAAAATGCATATGAGTGATTTAACTAGATATATGTGATTTAATTAAATCAGGAACTATAGGAGATAATTAAATAATTGGATTTAATTAATTTTGAGAGAAGTGAATTAATTAAATTGGTTTATTTATTTAATAGATGAAATAATGTTGAATGCAGTATGATTAGATGCATGCGTATATTTTGCATGTCTACACTCTTTTTTTAATAACTATTCTAAAATTTTCTTTAACTCTTTATATTTTGTAAACCCCATTGTTTCTTTTCTTAATAATACCAATGATTACACTTATGCTCTTTTTCTCATTTACAAAACACTTCACACACAATAGAAACCCTTTAGGTTTCTTTTATTTTTATTTAATTTTATTAGTGTCGGTTTACCTTCCTTCCTAACATAGAGTATATTAGGATAAGAACATAAACAAAAATTTGTGTACTATTTATGTGGAATTCAAAAGGATTAAAGGGGCTTGGTTCATTTTGACAGGGTGTTATGTATTTTTCTTTTTCCCTTCTATTCTAGAAATAAGTTATTGATTCTCATTTTCTATTTAAATATTCTTCATTTCACACTCTATCATATTCTATAAGAAAAGAAGTTATTGTACATGCAATTATTTGTGGTTTTTTTATCTTCAAAGGATGTAATCACAATTAGACAAACTCTAATATGTTTATAATAATATTCTTATCTATTTTCTAATAAGATTATACATACACTTATTTGTGATTAAAATTTATCCAAACTATCAATCATAAAAACTAAAGGCACTTTTTATTACCTTATTCTATCCTATGATTTTTTCCTTTCTTTAACACAGTTTCTCTTATATCTCAAACATTTTATTTTTACAAAGAGATTTTAAAAAATGGCTTAGATTAGCTTATATTCACTTATTATTTATCATTCTTTCATTAGGATACTTTAAATTTTTCATTTTCATTAGGCAAAGCAAAGGAAATGCATATAATTAGTATAGATTAATCTAGAATGATTAATTATTAAACTCAAATAAGATCATTTACAATTACATGTTAAAGAATGGAAAACTACATAATTAGGAGTGATTTTAAATCTATATTTGATATATAATAAAAATGAGGTGGCTTGGGAAAACTATCTCAATCCCAAAAATATTTCACTAATTTTATAAACCACAACAATCTCATCGATGTCACTCCCTCCAACATAAACTTCACATGGAATAAAAGAAGAATGAGATTCACAAAAAACACAATAAGATTGGATTGTTTCTTTCTTTCACCAAATTGGCTAATATCTCTCTTTGCTTCCAATCTCTTACATCATTTCCATCTCTACATTTGACCATTTCTTGATTGATCTTTGTTTTATTGAGGACCACCCACCTCTGAAATTTTGGTTTGATTTAAAAAGAGGTGGTATAGAAACACAAAATTAAAATCTTGGTGAAATGTTGGTCAGATCCAAAAGATCTAAGTGGCTCAATAATTTTTATATTCTTCAAAAAACCTTCAATATCTCAAAGAGAAACAAAAAAAAATTGGAATAAAGCATCATTCAAAATATCTTCTAATAGAAGGAAAGAATATAGTTTAAATTGGTGGCCCTCAATGAAAAGGTTATATCTAATATATTTTAGGATGACTAATGTGATATGGAAAAAAAGGGTCTAGGATCTAAATCATACTTTCTCTTACGTCACAATAGAAGGAACAAAAAATGATCACAAACACCCACTTGGCTACTAACTACTATGGAAGAGCCAAAATGGTGGATCAAGGTTTTGTTTCTTTTTGGATGGTGTGTTGATTGATTTTGAATTAACTTGATTTGTTAATGCAAATGTGTACTTAGGTTAACTATGCAGCTATAACAAATTGTTATGATTTTAGAAAAGTACAAAACTGTAACACATAAAAGGATCACAGAACAATAGAGTGCAAAGAAAAAGGAACTTGACATATAAATATAAGCTCAAACTAGGTGGACAGTGGCATTAGCACCTTAGAACTAGAAATTTAGATCTTCAGAATTAGAAATCAGATCTCTGATGGTCATTGTCTATAGGTTCTTCTCTTAATCTAGACTCAAATTTGAGACTTCACCTATCGATGATTAAATTTAATTTCCCTAATTTTTTGACATTTGAGGCTTGAATGCTTCATATTAAAATTAATTATTCAATCCTTTCCCAAATCTACTTCAGATTTGTTACTATGTCATCGAAAAGTGTAGCCTTGACATTTTTTCACTCATTTGGCCCATTTCCCTAGGATTTTGGCCTGGTTTTGCTTTGATCTAATGTTTTAATGTGGCCAACACATTCACATTAGGCTTTGAACGCTTGCAAATCAAAAACAACCTAACAATTTTGTGCAAAGGTGTTGTGAAGTGTTGTAACACATCTTCCAACTTTTCTAAGACCCTTTCAACACAATTAACCTAAACAACCCCTTTTTACCTCTTTCCAAGCCTTGTGCCAAAATGTTGTAAGGTGTTGTAATACATTTTCACACTTTCCTAGGCTTGTCATCAACAAATTCACCCTTCCTTATGTTAAATTGATCCCTTAATGTACTTTTAGGCTCGACTTAAGTGTGTTTCAGGAGACAATCCCGTTAAACATCATTAAACACCACTTAATTCCTGACCACCACTTAAATTTCTCCAAGTGGACTAGGTCGCCACCTTGGGTGACCCAGTCTCTTTTGGCATAAAATTCAAAATTACGAAAAAATTCTAATGGGAATTTGCCTCCAAAACCCTAAGGTTGGCCTATCATGTGTTATTTTCGAGGAATTAGGGCATAGCATGTATAAATAATGGTTTTTATCCTCATTTTACCTCTCTCTTTCTCTCTCTCCTTAACATCTTTTCATCTTCACAAGAACTCAAGCACTCAATCTTCTCAAGAAAGCATTCAAACACTTAGTATTTTCAGACATCATCCATTGGAGTTGGTCCTTGCATATCTTCAAACTTCTTCAACAATGGCTTGGTGAGTGTTTACATTTAAATTTTATTCAATCATCTTTCCTTTCCTATTTTATTTCATCATTTTGGGTTTGATTACCCAAATGGGGTTTGACTAAGGAAAACCCCTATTCTCTAACCCTAACCCTTTGTCTTCTCTTTGCATGTGTGCTTTGCAGGTTTTTGTATGTAGATTTATCAAAGAGAAAGGTTCTAAAAAGGTGTTTGTCAACTCATCAAAGTCACTCAAATCAACAAATCCCTAGTTGAAGCTTGGAGACCTCTTTCAGCCTATTTTTTGCAAAATCTGAACCGGACACCTATCAGGAACCAAAGTGCAAACTGAAGGCTCCCATCTCCACTTCCGAATTCTCAAAAATTCAAAAGTGGACTAGGTCATCAACAGTAGTGACCTAGTCCCTCTAAACTCATTTTTCAAGGATTTTTATATATTTGGACACCCTTTTGCCAAAAACTTGTTCTGACAAATTTTTTTGGATCAGGGACTAGATCACCCATTCTGGCGTAAGTGTCCCAGTAAGCACTTTCAATAGATTTTAGAAGATTCCAGAGCTCCTCTTCATCAACCTTTAGTTTCTAGGTGCACCACTTCTGGTACTTTAAGTTTTGTTATAGTTTCCTTGCATTTTAGGTCATTTTACATAGTGTTTTCAATACATTTGCATTGCATTAGTTTACATTGATTAGACAACTTTATTTCATTAGTTTGTAGCATTTAAACACATTCCATATCACACACATCACACCCATTTCAAAACCCCCAAATCTTTGAATGAACTCACCAAGAATACCTTTAGTGTGAAAAAGAGTCATTTCTCAACTAGCTTCTAGGTGAAAAACCCTCGAAGCACATTGGGGAATCCTCTTTCCCTAAAAACGTAAAAAAAATTGGTGGTTCATTTTGGTGAACCCATCCTTAGAACACTTCCCAAATTTTGTTTTTGCATCCTAGGAAAAGCTTGCATTGCATTAGTGTTTTGTATTGTTTTGCATTCGAGGGTTTTTACAATTGCATTAGTAAAAAGCTCATGTAGCTTGCATTTTTGCATATATATTTTCATTAAAAATTTCTAAAATTCTACATTTTCCTCTTAGTAGTGCATCATATAACTTGAAACACATCAAAACCAATCAAAACATTCCAAAAATTTGAAAAAATCCCTATTGGGACTAATTTGCCATTATGGGCGACTAAGTCCCAGTTCACATTTTTAACTACCTATTACAGCATCAAAAACCTCATTTTTGTACTTTCTGAGCCTCCTAGTATCATATAATATAAGTCTGGAAAGTTTCAAAAACATAGGTTTTATGCTTCTAACTCAAAATCATCAATTTAGGGTAGTCATTCTTGATATACCTTCATTATTAGATCTAAATATGATTACATTTCTGAAATTGTGCTTAACATTGATAAAAGTGTTTTTTTAATTTTGCTTATACAATGTTTACATTCATAAAATTGTGCATTTAAGTTTTCTAAAAGTACTCTTCATTCTCTCATATACATTGTTTACATTCTCAAAACTTAGCATACATTGGATAAAAATGTTTTGTATGTTTGTATATGCATTGTTCATATTGTTGAAACATTGCATAAAATGGTTACATGTATTTGTCATTTTTGTTCAAACAATTTTAGTATCATACAAATCTAGATATGCTAAGAAACCTTCCCTACTTTCTCCCTATGAGAGCATTTTAGTGATAGAGAATACAACCTTGGAAATTCCAAACGATCATATTAGTTCTTCTCCTAATATGTCTCCTATAGGTGAAAAAGCTATTTTGGCATTCAAAGAACCAATCAATGAGCATTATGAGAATTCTAGTTGTTTTTCTCTTCTTACCTCTCTCAAAAAACAAGACAACAAAACCATAAGGGATCATGACAATAACATTTGTCCTTCTCCTAGTATCTCTCCTATTTGTGAAGCAAATGCTTTGTCATTAGAACATACAATCGATGAAAGTAATGAGTATCTTAGTTTCCCCCCTTCTCATCAGGAACCCCTTATTAAGCAATAAAATTCAACCATTGATCATTACCCTACTTGTGATGAAATCCATTTTAGAAGAACCAAACTTTAAATGTGAAGAACATTTGGTTTGTACTTCTCCTAAAAAATCTCCTCCTAGGGAGAATATAATGGTGCAAGAATATGTGAACCTTGACACATATCCTCCAAACACTCCACCTTCCTTAGGTTAAGATAATCAAGTGATATTTGAATCCCCTTCACTAAAAAATCATAAAAATAAAGACAAGATTCTTGAGGTTATGACGACACGAGTGGGATCTCTTTAATTGGTGAGCTTCCTAAGTCCCCTGCCACTAGTGAATCACACAAAAAACTATGAGAGTTCTTGAAATCCATGTTGCAATCTAATCATAACAATATTTTTCATTTTTCATTCACTAAGTTGTAACTCAATGACTCAAACATATAGGGGATCACACATCACTCCTATGCCATTACCCTTTTCTCAACTTAGAGTCCCTATTGTGGATGATCTTGAAAAGACTCCTGCTAATCTATCTAGATATGGAAACTCATTCAAATATCACCTATATACAAGTTTCTATTTCAAGAAATGTTGCAAATACAGATGAATGAGATCCAATCTTTCATAAAATCACATAATGTAACATCCTCCTCTCATCCCATCCAAGTAACCCAATCCGAAATCACATTACCTAAACATGAATTACCCTCACTTGAGATTCAAACCAAGAATGATCCCTTGCTGATAAAGGTGGTCATTAATGAAACTTTAGTCAGGAACACTCTCATAGACAATGGAGTAGAAATTAATTGTTATAGCATGGACCTCCTCAACAAACTTGGCATGGAAAAAAATCTCATTCAACATGATGATGTTCATATTCATGGCTTTGAAAATGTTAATAAGAAACCACTAGGGATGATCACATTACCTATCGAGGTCAGACCTGTAGTGTTGCCTAACTCTATCCATATCATGCAATCCAACTTTCTCCTAGGGAGACCATGGATTCAAGCTATGAAAGGAGTCCCATCTACCCTTCATTGTACAATGAAATTTGAGTACAATAACAAGATATACATGGTTGATGCAAATGAACGAAGCTATGAATCAACTAATCACAACATTTCCAACTCCCTAATCCTTTCATTCCTAGATCAAAACTTATACAAGTTAATGCTAATCGTTCACCTACAACAAAAAAATTTCATGATCATTGGGGGTCGTTAGATTCTACACCTCCTTTTAATAAAATTTCCAAAATCTCACCCTCTTGGTCAAAAGAGTCATATACACAAAAAATTCATATTTAAGTACAAGTTCTAGTAATGATTGGGGTCTTACCCTTTAAAGTAGAGTGTGAAATATCACAACCTAACCCAAGACAACCCTATGTTTATATTTTCAACTTGGATCTACATCAAAATTACCCCATGGTGGTGATGGGGGCTATATAAATCCCATACCTCATGGAGGAACAACACAAAACACTAAAAAGTATTTGTGTTCTTGTAAAAAAACCAATCCTTCTCAGAAGCGCACAACCTCCATTTAACTTGGAATAATGTTATGGTATCGACTACCATCTCCCTCCTACTCCTGGATGCAATGTACACATGGCACAAACTGACATATCATACTCTTTCAAAAAATATTTAGGGTTATCTCCCTTCTCTCCATTTTCTTCAAACAACAAAATTTAAACATCTCACAGAGTGTGGTGCTCTTCCTTGTGTTGAGGCACCTAATTCCTCTCACTGATACATACATTCATCCTATTCGACTCACCCTTATCCTGCACTTAGTTGGGGCAAGGGGTTAGGTAGCCTTGTCCTCATATGTCACTTGTTGTTGCCTCTTTTTACTAGATATTAACCTCTCATGAACATAAAATTTAAATCTTGGGATGTGGATCACATGTCTTAAGTTGACTTACATGTGATTGTAATGAATATTTTGGCACCACAAGACTTTCTAACACTTCTAAGCTTTTTCACCTAAAAGGAGAAAGTAGGCCAAAATGCATAAGTTACATTCAAAGATAAGGGGTTGTGATATGTGTGATGTGTGACTAAATGAAATTCCCTAGATGTAGTAGACTGAAATTAGAAACTAACTACTAATATAAAACCTAGAGAATGCAACTATGTTTGAAAACATATAATGATATGCAAGTATGTACAAGATGACCTAAGAAATGTACATTAAACTAAAATAGAAAGTTGAAGATGGAAGGTGTGCACCTGGGAATGAGTTTTAGACTAGATTAGAGGCTAGAAAAGCTATTGATGCTAAAATATAAGCCTACTAGGACACTTACGCCATTTTGGGCGACCTAGTTCCAAATCTGGAAAACTACACCGGAGCCCGTTTATGCCAAATGGGTATCCAGATCTACTAAAATATTTGAAAATAGGTTCATTGGGACTAGGTCACCATTGTTGGTGACATAGTCCTCTTCTAATATTCTGAAGATCAGAAAGTGGAATTTGAATCCCTTGGTTTGCACTTTCTACTCCTTTAGGTATCTGGTTCTGAACCTCTGGTTTTTGAGTCTTTGAGTGACTTTTTGTGTGGATATTGACCTAGCCAACAAGGAGATGTCTTCAAAAAAATTGAAACCTTGTCCTCAATGATTTCCAAGTCTCCAAGATAAAAATCCTCAAACACACACAAAATAAGCAAGAAGTGTTGATTGTTAGGGATTAGGGGTTTGCCTTAGTCAAACCCCTTTTAAGTAATCAAACCAAAATAGAGAAACGATGTAAAGAAGGATAAAACAATGGAGATTATAATTTCCATGATGGTTTATGTTGAGTTGAAGCAATGGATGATTCAACCCTTCGATGCTTCTTGAGAGATATTTCTTGGTGACTTAGAATACTCAAACCCTAGCTTGCTTGAGAAGAAGGAGAGATGAGAGATTTAGATGAGAGTGAATCAATAATGAACTAGAAGCCCCAAAAATGAGAGGAAAACCCTTATTTATACAACTTTTGCCCTAATTTTCCCAAAAATAACACCATACAGGCTGACCTTAGGGTTTAGGAGACAAAATCCTAAAAGAAATTTGAATTATTTTTTATTTTTATGCCACATGGGACTAGGTTGCCCAAGGTGGCGACCTAGTCCACCTGGGAAATTTTGATTGGTTTCAAGGATTAAGGTGTGATTAACAATGTTTGTTGGGATTGTCTCACAAAACACACTAAATTAAGGCATGTAAGTGCATTAAGGGGTCATTATAACATAAGGAAGGGTTGATTTAGTGAGAGGATGAACATGCTTCAAACTTAAATTAAAGTAGCCCAATGGAGATGGTGAAGAATGACTTGAAGAAGAAGGAGTTGGTCAAGCTCCCAGGATTCAATATTCTAAGTCAATTCAACATTAATGCACAAGAGCACATTCAAGGGTGAATGATTTGCAGCAAGACGAGATACATGATCATGCAATGATGAGGACTAGAGGAAGAAAGAAATGAAAGTAAAAAGCTGGATCAAGCTTAAATCGTTTGTCTAGCTAGTTGTGGATCAGATCTAGGTTGTTTGTCCAAAATTAAGTGTAGTCACTCTGGGGCGAGGAGACTCTTCATTGTTTGTCGGGTGAGAAGGCCCAAATGGTGAGAAACATACACATAGTTTGTATGTACTCACACACGCATAGGTGGCTATGGGGAAAGTCATGCCACTTGGACTTCCCACTCAAACCATATCAAAGTTATAAATCCTGATAACTTTAATAAGGTGCCCTAAAATTTTTTAAAAAAATTATAAATGATGGTGTAAGGAGAGTTCAAAGGGATTTTTCTTAGTTCATACAATGTCTCATCTTAAGGAACATTATATGTAATGTCTCCAAGAGAGGAAAAGTCCAAATGATTTCATCTTGTTTGTAAGAGAGGACAAGTGCAATGTCTCATCATCGACAACATTGTACCTAATGTTTCCAAGAGGGAATTGCAAGAAAAACAAGATCACACATTGACATGTGAGTGGTGATGTATTCCCCCACTTTAAAGAAATTTCTAAACATTGTACTTGTGAGAAATTTCTTTAAAGTAGAAGAAGAGGAAGAGGACATGAGAGCTTGTTCGAAAATCCCTATGCCAAGTCATATGTTTCTGAATTAAGCCACATCATGAAGAAGGGATGTATGTCACATGCGAGTCAACTTAAGACATGTCATCCACATCCCAAGCTTTCTCTTATATGTTCATGAAAGGTTAACAAGTAGTCAAAAGAGACAACAACAAGTGACATACAAGGGAAAAGGATAACTGACCCCTTGCCCCCACTTAGTGTAGGACAAGAGTGAACCAAAAGGATTGAGGGAATGCAAGGTAGAGTCAAAATTAGTATCAATTAGAGGGGTAAGGTTCTCTCACATAAGGAAGAGCACCAAGCTCCTTAAGATGTTGGATTCTACAACTCAAGGACTGACACTTGTTAATGTGATGACCATGAAATCGGTGGTAGGCACAAAAGGAATGTTTGTTAGGACATTTCTTTCGAGTTCTAGGAGGAAGGGAGATCAAGTGATCTTGGAGGAGTTTCAACAAGATACCTTCTTGATCGAAGGTAGAAGGTGTTCCTTTTGTGTGCGACAAAGAAGTGTCTTGCTTAGTATAGGATGTCATAGCTATGCAAGGCACTATAGATTGTGAGATTTTTTATACTCCGTTACAGGAGTGTGTAAAATTTGAATCAATAGTGGGTTGCAAGACAAAATTTTCATTACACAAATATTTCTTTGTTTGTTTGAAAGGAGCACTTTCTAAGGTTGGGTTAACAAGGTGATGAGGTATAGTGTTGGTATTGGAAGAAGGTTTCATGATTTTGATGAAAGCAAAAATCCAAGACCATGATTGGATATTTGTGTAGGAGGCTCGATAGGGTTGTGGATACCTTGTTGGCTAGCACCACATCCTTTTCCACTATAGCCAAGTTGTTTTGTGAGCTCATAACCTTTTCCATAGAGATTTTTCAACACTTTTGGATTGAGTGAGGGTTTTTTGTTGGCTTCATTGGTTAAGGTAGATAAGGTGGATGCTTGCAAAGGATTGGCTAAGTCTTGTGTGGACAAGACTACGTTTCCCTTTTTATAGTCTATGTTGCTGATCTTGGATTCTCCTAATAAAGAAGGAGTGAAGTCTAAGGAACCTCAATCATCGTCTAAGGACTTTGGTTGTACGGGTTCCACTTTTTTGGTGCGTGTGGAAATGGTGAAGGGTTTGGATTTTTTTTCTCAAGTTTTAAGATACTCTAAGGCTCAAGATCAATGTCAAGTGTGTATGCTTTGTTGTTGTAGATTTACTTCATCTTACGATGAAGAGTAGAAGGCACACCATTCATTGTATTAATCCATGGCCTGCCTAAGATGATGTTAGATGAAACATAATTAGGCATAACATGGATCAATGTGTCTAATGTGGCCACTCCAACTATAAGAGGCAAAGTGATCACACCAAACAAATTTTGTCCTTTACTATCAAATCCACTAATAGATAAGGAGGTAGGTTGAATGGTTGATTTATCAATATGGAGCTTATCCAAGAGATTGACACTACACATATTAACAACAGAGCCATTATCAAAAAGGGTTCGCTTGATACTTATGTGTTTATTTTTAGATATGATCATGAAAGCTTCAACTTGTTTTTTCACTTCCAAAAGAAGGGAGCTCACTTTGGTGGAAAACAATATCAGCATTTAAGCGTTGATTCATAGCTACCATGTCATTTGTTTGCGCATTAGAAGGGATAGAAATTTTTTGTAAGGATTTTTTCAAATTATGTTGTGAGAGTGAGCGGAGGCTTGGATAAGGTACGATAAAGTATTTTAGCGGGAGTATTCCTTAGTTGATAAACAAGGTCATAATCCCTAAGAAGTGAGTTTAGGTGAGGTGCAGAGAGTAATATGGGAGAGGATGAAGGTAAGGGTGTTGAGGTTGGTTGTTGGGATCATGGGTTTTTTTGAGTGTAATGTGTATGAGCAATGGTATTATGACTCGATTGTTGCAACACATTATTCTTGGGTGGGTAGAGGATAAGTTTAGGTTTAGGTTTGATGGAGGGGGGATTAAAGGTGAGTTGATGGAAGGAGGAGAGATTTTACGAGAACTACAAGCCTCGTGGTCTTGACATTCAAGGATTGGTTCTTCTAAAATAACTTCATCGCAAGTAGGGGAAGGATCAATGATGAGATTAATAGGTTTGGGATGATTAGGAGAGGGTTTTATTTGAGTCTCAAAGGTCTCATTCGCTTGTGCCATACTATATACCCTAGTAGAAGAGCTTGGAAGAGGTTCATCAGATGCTTCACCATAAGGGGGGAGGAATCAAGAGAAGGACCACTATCATTGTCAAATATATTATCCCAAAGGGTGGGAGCATTAGGGAAGGGAGGGCCAAGAGTCTCATGACTTGTACCTGAGAGGTATCTTCTAACACCAACCTATCCTCTTTGCATCGAGGAGGGATAAGTTTGATGGTTATGGTTAGGGATACTAGGTGAGGTGATGTCAAGAAAGGTTTGTTGTTTAATTTTTGGAAAAGGGGGATGAGTTAAGGGACAATCAAGACCCTTATTGCTTGTATGTTTTGTCACCAAAATACCTTCATCACTAATAGGAGAGGTATAGGGAGAAGCACAAGTATGATTGTTATGA
>CM021103.1:45434249-45602157 GCA_007115665.2 Sequoiadendron giganteum | reverse complement strand
GATAAATCAGCAAGAATGACGTAAGAACATTCTCACTCATACAAACTTGATTCAAAACAAAGTTTGAAATCAAAATTTGCCTCTTTTTATTAACTGAATTTGAACTTGTAATTTGAACACAAAGTATCAATGTTGAGTCACAATTTAGGCAATGATTTTTTGCATAAGATTAAAAGGTACCAATTACAAAAGGGATCCCTCATATTTATAGAGGAGAGTTGAGAGTTAGTCTAGGAAAAAAATAAGTACTTTGACTTATTCAAACAAGAGAATCCAAAATTATTGGAGGACTTCTCTATTTCTACATGTACTTACAATTTTGAAAAAGACATGTAAATTATCTGAAACTAATTACAAAAGGCATGGAAATGATAAAAAAAATAAACTAAGGTAGAATCAGCCTTCTCCAATGTCCATCATAAATTCATCATACTTCTTCATGATGGCATGAACCTCATCTATATTCAGGCCTGAAGTATGTTTGGAAATGGCGAGAACTCTTATGATTGACTCCTTCAGTGTATCATAACCTTTTTCATGCCTTTTGGTTCCTTTCAAGAGTAACTTTCAAATTTTCCAGAGTTAGTTGAATATCCATCATTTTGTCCATTGAAGCTATTGAGAAAAAATCATCTTTAAATTCCTTCTATACCATGGATGTATATTCCTAGACAACTGAATTGGTGGGAAGAAATTTTTGGTTGTATTTCATGGCTTTCTTGCTCGATGATGGGAAAGAAATCGATCAAAACTGCCCAAGAATCTAGACACAAAAGATCATAATGGCATGCAAGAGTAGTTGCAAAAATTTCATATTTTTCAGTGTTAGAGAAAAACATGGTTTTATGTAGTGGTGGGAAAATTCCGAGTGACTGCATATGCTTTGGCAATTTAGATGCAAAGGTGGAGAAAAACTAAGCTCTTGCATGGTGTATTACACTTTAGATGTAAAGGCTCAAATTTTTTGAGATATTGCATGTTGGATGTAAAGGTGGAGAAGCTTTGAGAAATTATATGAACTTAAGGGCTTGAAAGAAATGGATGCAAAAAACGGAGCATAAGCGGTCAAATTGGAAAAAAGGAAAAATTTCCTCAGTGTTAGAGAAATTTTGTGTTTTGGTGTTAGGTCGTAGAAAATCAACGTTGTTGCAGGCGAAAATAGTGCAAAATTTATAGTAATGCTGAAAAATGGTGCCATTGCAAATGAGTTTTGATGCTTGCAAAAATTTTGCATAGTCGATAAAATTTGATGACTATGCAAAAAAGGAAGATCACTTTGTTTCTTCCAAGGTTAGAGAAAAAATTTGATCTCGCAACTAGGTAGAAAAACTTGTTTTATGTTGGGTTGGGTTTTTTTTACTGATCCTACATCTTATCTTGGTTTTTTGTGCATAAGCGGAGAAAAACCCCACTTGTGCAAGTTGACTTGGGGAGTTTTCCTTTTATTTTCTCAATTGAAAAAATTTACCGATAGTGCATATACAATGAGTAGTATAAAAACTCGTGATCAAGCTTCTTGTTGCCTGAGCAAGGTTTTTTACCACTCAGGCATATGGTTTTGCATAGTTGGTGAAAAACACTAAACTTACAAAGGATTCATGAAGTTGATAAAACATCAGTGAACACCACCAAAGTAATTAACATTGATTCAGGGAATAACGGTTTGTTGATGTTTGATCGATGAAAATCACCAATCAAACACTTCTCACATCTTATGTTTGTGTAGAGCCAATGAAAAATCCGGCTTATACATAACATGCAGACATGATAACACTTCACGTATTGATAATGTAAAACCTGGGACTAGTAGATGAGATCTTGGAAAATGAAAACATGTTTATGCTATGATAAATACCGCCTATGCAAGGAAAATTATGGGTAGAAAGTAATATAAAGAATGAATTGAGGGGGTTTAAACCCCATCATAACCCTCTGTGATAAGTAACATGAAAATATGTTTACAAGAAGAACCCTAAAGGAAACACTCATATAACAATTCCATAAGGAAACCCTAAATGAGTATCAACAAAAACAAGAAATAACAAAACAACTCAGATCAAGACATAAATAAAATCCAACATATAAACCCTAACGTAAAAACATCCATAACTGGAAAAAAGGCAAAAGAAATAAGCATACCCAGAGAAAATGGTGAGACCTTTTTGAATCCACAGAATCCACCCTAATGATTTGGATCAAATGATCACGAATGACAAAAATGATCTCACAGAGGAAAAGAGAGAGAAACAATGTTAAAATGAGGAGTTAAAGCACTTAAATTGATTTAATGACCCATTAAAATGGTATTAATTACACATGTGTGAGGTCTAAAATTGCATGGGTGGGAAAATTTAACGCCCTCACAATTTTAAACTTGGAAGAAAAAAATGCAAGGACACTAAAAATAAGCAACCTTGCAACCTTTTTAATTTTTGCATTTTGACTTGCAGGGGTGTTGAAATTCAGTGCTCCTGCAAGTGTAAGAAAATTTCTAACTCCCAAAAACTGTATTTTCACAACTTGCACCAAAAGGTGAATTTCGACGAACCAACAAAGGGTAACGCTCGAAATGACTTTTCGAGGCTAGGGGACCACGTGCGAGGGCCAATATAATTTGCCTCATTTTGCATGCTTAGAGTATGTGAGCTACAAAACACACAAGTTTCGTAGGCGTTATCCCATGAATTGAGCTCAACTGAATTTGAGGATAACAGTTGGCTCTAGCTGGGGAGCTTCCTTCGATCATTCTTTGAAATGATCAAAGGGAGAAGAATTCCAATCTCTAAGTGCCTTTATCCATCCATTGGGAGTAGCGTTAGGTGACACAAAGACTCAAAAAAGAAAAGACGCAAAAACTCAACAAGTATTTACAAAACTCATCTATTGCCTCACTGAGTGAAGTGCTTCAGATGTTGTCTGCTATGTGGTAGTGAAAATGGAGTGTCATCTTGGTATGCGAGAAAGAAACTATTTTCACCATAAAGTTGGTGAATCTTGAAAGGTCCTCTCCAGAGTGAATCAAACTTCCCATGCATACCTTTGGGCTCTCTCCTCTTGTCCTACAAGAGAACTAGATCTCCAACTTGGAAATCTTGATATTTTTCTTTCTTGTCAAAAATCTTCTTGACTTGATCTTGGTGTTTCACAATATGGTCCACCACTTAAGCACGCTTCTTCTCCAATTCGATGAGGTACATGATACGCTTTTCGACAAAATTATCAATTGTCTAGTCTTCTATGGTATTTTCCAATTTCAGTGTGGGAAATTCTAAAGTGGTTGGAATCTCTACATTCAACCCATACAAGAAATGGGATGGTGACATGCCTATTTCCCATTTGGGGTTAATTATATCAGTCCACAAAGCATTGTACAACACCTTGTGCCATGATCTTTGGTTCTTGTCAACTAACTTTTGTATGATAGTGACCAAGTTCTTATTGTTGGATTCTTCCTAGCCATTACCTTGAGGGTAATAATATAAAGAATGCGACAATGTGATTCCATGCTCAAAACAACTTTGTGATCTCACTTGACGAGAATGCATTAGCACTATCTGCTATGATTTTTTTCATAACACCAAACTGGGAAATGATATTTTATTTTAGGAATCTACACACCACTTTCGAAGTAGTATGCTTCACTAGAATAGCCTCCACCCACTTGGTGAAGTAATCAGTGGATGTGACAACATAAAAATGTCCTACACTTGAAGGTGGATTGAAAACACTGATGAAGTCAATGTCCCATTGTTGAAAAGGCTCATCAATGACAAATGGCTTGAGAGGAAGAGCATCCAACTTAAGCTTCCCTACAAACTGTTTATAAATTTCACACTTATGTACCCAATTGTACGCATCTTGAGACAGTGTAGTCCAATAGTACTTAGCTCACAAGATTTTATGAGTTGTCATTGGTGCAGAAAAATGGCCACTGCATGCCAAGTTATGGAATGACTCCAACAACTTTCTCTGTTGAGCTTTATCAACATAGCATTGTAAAGTACCGTCAAGAGTCCTCTTGTACAAACTATTATCCCATAAGACAAAAAAAAAATTCCTTAAGCTTAACCGTTCTTTTCTCCTTATATGTCAGATGCTCCAGAAATTCTCCATATAATATGAAGTAAGCAATATTGGAATACCACTTGTCAGTTGTGCTAATGAATAGAATAGTAGGAACATCTGTAGTTCTTACCTCTTCATAATTGGAAACTTCATCTGGTGTGTTATTAGCAATGATCTAAAACAAACCTTTCCCAAGCACCAATTTGGTGGGCTTTATCTCCATGTCATATTCTTAAATTTTGGCAATCCAATTGCCTTGTTTTGTACCAAATTCCTATTGTGTCAAGATTGACTTGATTGTAGAATCTAGTAATAGTGCAATGACATGGGAGTTAAGTATGTAGAGCCGAAAGTGCTTCACTATCTTAACCACAACAAATGCATTTTTTCCCATTTGGGAGTACTTCAACTCATGAGCCTTCAATGGGCAACTCATTAATGCAATAGAGAACTCAAACCCCTCACTATTTTTTTGCACCAAAATTGTTGAAAGTGTATGCTCAGAAGCATAACTATACATAATGAAAAATTTAGTGTAATCTGGGTAGACCAACATTGGTGTATGCACAATAGCTACTTTGATACCATTGAATGCAAACAAATGAAAAGTGGTATTTCCCTTCATCATGTCCACCATATGATGTGTCTTTTCCATGAAGTCAGGAACAAACCTTCGCATGAAATTTACCTTTCTGAAGAAAGAGTGAATTGCTTTCTTACTCATAGGAAAAGTAAGAGCTTGAATTGCTTTGACCCTTTCAGGATTAATCTTTATACCTTCCTTGGACACGATGTGACCAAGAATTTTTCCTTTTGTAACCCCAAAAATTGACTTCTTGGGATTCAAGGAAATTCCATCTTGTTGAAACCTCTCTAAGACTTGTTGTAAATGATAAAAATTCTCTTAACACTTCTTGGAAAATATTGTCAAATCATCAAGATAAACAAAAATAAAATTACCCATGAAATCACGGAGAGCTAAGTTTGCTCATTAGAAAATTTCTAAAATCCACACATGCAAATTTCTCCATTCTTCTTGTGAACTAGAACAATATTTTCTATCCACGTTGAATGGTGAATAGGAAATATGATCCTCACATTGAGAATTTTTTGAATTTCCGAAAGAATGGTACCAAAAATCTTGGGGTTGTACTGCCTCTACTTTTGTTTGTGAGGAAAAGATCTCGCCTTTAGTGGAATTTTGTGGTGTACCTCCTTTGGGCGGAAAGACTTAAAATCTTCATATGAGTAGGCAAGTATGTCAATGTACTGCCATAGTAAATTAGCAATCTTGTCTTTCTTCTCTGGAGTACAACACTTACCGATATTCATCATATTTAGATTTTCTTTGGTTCCCAAGTTGATTTGCTCAACTTCATTTGATGAATCAAAGCCAAATTAATGTTGCTTTTTGACATAACAGTCATGTTTGTCAAAAATTATTTCAAGAGAAACTAACCTTTTTGGAATTTTGTTCCCTTTGAGTTGCAATACTTCTTCGCCAATATCAGTATCAACCTCTGAAATTGACTCTCGAGGTTGAGAATCACTATCTTCAAAGTACAGCTCATTAAAATTTGTGGTCTTCTCAAGAAATGCTACGAACTGGTGATCATCGTTAAAAATTTGCTAGTTATTCAAATTATCTAGAACACTGGTCTGAAACACTAACTCAATAGTGTAGGTAGAACCATGGAAATCCTTATGTGGAATTAGGAGAGTAGCTGATACTACTAATGAATCAACTTTTTCATTGTACTCTCTTAGGACTACAAAAAATTCAAAAGCTTCAAAATCTTCTTTGTCGTCCCAAACTAAGTTATGGTAATGCCTTAGTCATTCATTCTTGGTTTGATACAAGTTTCTCACTTGATAAAATACAAGTTTAGCATCACCTTGAGAATGTAGATTTCTTATCCCTTTTCTACGTGCAACTTCCATACCTAACAACAATGCTTCATACTCTACAGTATTGTTAGTGTTGTCAAACTGTAGCTTAAAATAAAAAAGGAAAGATTTTTCCTTGTGGAGAAATGAAAACAATTTCTACTCCTGGTCTTGTGGAAGAACAACTACCATCAAATTCAATTGTCCAAATAT
This sequence comes from Sequoiadendron giganteum, assembly GCA_007115665.2. NCBI lineage: Eukaryota > Viridiplantae > Streptophyta > Pinopsida > Cupressales > Cupressaceae > Sequoiadendron > Sequoiadendron giganteum. Next base: position 45,595,992 of record CM021103.1, on the reverse strand, counting down.
CATTTGGATCTCTTAGACTAGCGGTCTCAAAATCTGAAACTTCTTTGCCAGATGCAATTTCGCTGTCTGTAAAAGACATGTCGTTCAAAGATGATTCTTTTTTTGAAGAGGATTCCTTCTCTAAAATGGATGAGCCATCGGTTTCTAACTCATTGCTTGAATTTTTACTTGAAGATTCAACATCTTCATTTGTTTACAAATAGTATGTACCCATACCTAAAGACTCAAAGGATTTGAGCTCTTGGGTCATTTGACTTAGTCATCAAAAATTTAGATTCCCTTTCAAGAAGGAGCTTTTGCATAAAACCCTTGATGGGTATTCGAGATTTAGACATATCCATGTTCAACTCACCTCCTACATCTTTTTATAAATTACACCCTAGTAATATTCCATATGATGCACGAACGTCGACCACTAAGGAAGTCATCTTGATTTTCTTATCTGGGAATGCAACAAATATAAATTATGCATCCTTGATTTGCCCAATCAAAGGCACTTGTTTATTCTCCATCAAATAGAAATGGCCAAAAAAAATCGTAAGATTAAGACCCAAAGCAGCAGCCACCTTGGCGGGCATAACATTGTCAAAGGCACTAGAGTCAATTACACAATTTCTCAACTTATAATCGTTTACTAAAAATGAGATATAAAACAGGTCTATCCTTCCAAGGATGGATGATGGAATTGAAACCAAGTTGCTTTGTGAAGGTGTAGGCTTGGAAACATATAGGATTCCATGAGAGGATTCATGGCTTGGATGGGTTCCCTTGTCTTTGACAAACTTAACAAGTCTGTCAAACTGTTCAACATTAGCTTTTAGATATTCAACCTCAGACATCAAAATCTTAGTCTTCTTTGTATGGTCAATTATATAAAATGCTTGGAAAGAGCTTTGAAAAGAGGATGGGGTAATTTCATTAGTAGGTTTATAAAATGGAACACTAGTCTTTGGAACTGGAGTATTGTCCTTAGGCAATGAAGAAGATACAAGAGGATGAGTGGTACTTACTTTCTTATTTGTTGTATCCTTTGGTTATACTGGAAAAGGAGCTCCCCTTTTGGAAATAGTCACTAGCAAACGTGAACTATCCTTTGCTTTTTTTGCATTAGCTTGAGGTTGATCAAGTTGATTTTTTTTTAACGTGTGAACATGGCATAAGCATCAGTCACAAGATCCTCTTCATCAAATTCTTCTTTATATTGCAAAAATCCAATATTTGAGTCGCCAGCCAGATCTACTTCCTCCAGAAATTGATCAGCATTTTCTTCAGTGGGATATTCTGATTTTTTTTAATCATCTTGCTCAACATCATAGTACCCCACTGTTGCATTGGTGGGTGGAACTTCAAGAGAAAGTCTTCCTTGCGATGTAGGAAGACTATTTTGGTTTCTGGAAACATTACCGAAATATTTGGAATAATTTGGAAAGGTTCTCCTTGGAACATCCTTGTATGGAGGATTAGATGGACCTTGAGAAACCTATTTCTTTAATTCTATCAATTCATTTTCCATTCTCTGCACCATCGGATCCATTCTTGTGTTGGTAGATGAAGATATAGATGCTTGTCCTTTATTTCTATTTGATCGTTTTCTTATTTTACCAGCAAGAATCAAATCATCTTCAAAACTAGTAGTCAATTACTAAGCTACCTCGAGATTGGTTGGAACTGCCCTTTGCAACAAGAAACTTACCTTTGGTAGTTGTGTGTTAATGAAGAAACATTTAATATTATGAGGCATTGGCTTGGCCTCAGTTGGAATCCTTGTTACCAAATTATTGAATTTTTCCATGAACTCACGCATGGGTTTGTGTGATTCTTTCCTCATGGTTGTAAGTTATGCCAACAAGGCATGTGCATCTTCGGTGGGCTTGAAATTTTCTTCAAATTTGGTACGAAGAGTAGCCCAATTTGTAATAGTACTAGGAGCAAGAGTGTAAAACTATTTCGTCGCTACTCCTTGCAAGGTCTCAATGAATAACCTTACAAAAACATCCTCATGTTCAACACTAAGAACACCACATATATATAAAAAGCAACAACATGTTCACCAGGGTGTTGCTTGCCATCACCATAGAATTTTGGGATGTTCTTGCATGAAACACGAGGAAGTTCATGTAAATGGGTTTTCAAATTTAAAGGACCAAAGACGTTACCCCAAGGACCTTGTGGTGGTTGTGCCATTGCGCCTTGCACTGGTGTGATAGGTAAAGCTCTTAGAAAATTAAAAGATTCGCTTGGGAGTGGTGATTTGATTCTTTGAGGAGGATAACTTATTGTGCATTGTAATGATGACCTTTTCTACAGAGGGAAAGGAACAATGTTATGTCTATGTAGTAACTCAAAAAATGGATCAACCTGACCTTGCCCCCTTTGACTGCGAGTATATCTTTTGTCTGCCAGAGTGTAGTCTTTGAAAAAAAATGAAAATTAGCAACAAAACAAATTCACAAACTTACAATAAGACACGGGTATACTTGTCTACTTCAACAAAGTGTGAGGCTCTGGTTGCATGTTTGTATCCCTAGTAGAGTCGCCAAAAAACTTTTTGGTGAATCTTTTGTAATTCCTTTACAAATTATAGAATAGTGATTTCAGCCACAGCTATGATAAGAATTTTCTCACCTCTTATAAAGGGGAGGCTCCCTTCTTACTTCTTATTGGAACAAAGAGTAAACTATGCTAAACTAAAATTATTTACACTAGCTTTAACCATGCGCCATTTTCTCTTCTTTCAGAAAATATGCTTACAATGTTCCACGGTAATATTCTGCAATGCTTTAAAACTCTAAATATCTACCTAAGTAGTAATCACCAATATTCTTGATTAAACTTAAGAGTAATCAAAGAGTACCAATATAACTAGATTATTAGTAATCGAAAGACACACAAAAGCACAAAGTCTTATTGTTGCCTTCTATGATAGTTTTGAAGTAACAAATGATGTGTGTTGTAGCACAAAGTCTATCAACCCACTTCACCAATAGATCCACACACAAAATGAATAACTCTAAGCCCAAAGTCTTGATAATCTTTCACCAAGAAATACTCACGACACAATTTTAAGTAAGTAATATAGCTCAAAGTTTATATATTCTATCTTGAACATCCTTCCAATCATAAGACATAATCACCACTTATCCAATTAACAATAAGAGAAATCGACAAGAATGACGTAAGAACATTCTCACTCATACAAACTTGATCCCAAAAAAGGTTGAAATCAAAATTCGCCTCCTTTTATTAACTGAATTTGAACTTGCAATTTGAATACAAAGTCTCAAAGTTGAGTCACAATTTAGGAAGCACTTCGTTGCATAAGATTAAAAGGTACCAATTACAAAAGAGCTCCCTCATATTTATAGAGGAGAGCTGAGAGATAATCTAGGAAAGAAATAACTACTTTGACTTATTCAAACAAGAGAGTCCAAAATTATTGGAGGACTTCTATGTTTTTACATGTACTTACAATTCTGAAAAAGACATGTAAATTGTCTAGAACTAATTACAAAAAGCATGGAAATGATAAAAAAAATAAACTAAGGTAGAATCATCCTTCTCCAACATCCTTCATCAAAAATTCATCAAACTTCTTAATGATGGCATGAACCTCATCTTTATCTGGGCCTGAAGTATGTTTGGCAATGGTGAGGACTCTTAGGATTTACTCCTTCAGTGTATCACAAGCTTCATCATGCTTCAAGTGCCTATCAATATCTAGAGTTAGTTGAATATCCATCATTTTGTCCATTGAAGCTACTAAGAAAGCTTTGTCTTCAAATTCCTTCTAAACCATGGATGCATATTCCTAGACAACTGAATTGGTGGGAAGAACTTTTTGGTTGTATTTCATGGATTTCTTGCTCAATGATGGGCAAGAAATCGATCAAAACTACTCAAAAATCCAGACAAAAAATATCGGAATGGCATGCATGAGTAGCTACAAAAATTTCATATTTTCCATTGTTAGAGAAAAATAGGGTTTTATGCGGTGGTGGGAAAATTCTAAGCGACTGAATATGCTTTGGCAATTCAGATGCAAGGGTGGAGAAAAACTAAGCTCTTGCATGGAGTATTATACTTCAAATGTAATAGCTCAAAAATTTTGATATGCATGTTGGATGTAAAGGTGTAGAAGCTTTTAAAAATTACATGAACTTAAGGGCTTGAGAGCAATGGATGTGAAAAACGAAGCACAAGCGCTTAAATTGGAAAAAAAAAGGAAAAATTTCCCCAATGTTAGAGAAATTTGGCATTTTGGTGTTAGGTCGTTGAAAATAAATGTCGTTGCAGGTGAAAATGGTGCAAAATTTGTAGTAGTATTGAAAAATGGTGCCATTGCAAATGAGTTTTGATGTTTGCAAAAAATTTGCATAGTCACTAAAATTCAATGACTATGCAAAAAAGGAAGATCACTTTGTTTCTTGCAAGGTTGGAGAAAAACTCCGATCTCGCAACTGGGTAGAAAAACTTGTTTGATGTCAAGTCAAGGTTTTTTACCAACCCTACATCTTATGTTGGTTTTTTGTGCACAAGCAGAGAAAAAACCCGCTTGTGCAAGTTGACTTGGGGAGTTTTCCTTTTATATGCTCAATTGGCAAAAAAAATTGATAGTGCATATATAATGGGTAGTATAAAAACTCATGATCGGGCTTCTTGTTGTCCGAGTGGGGTGTTTTTACCACTCGGGCATATGGTTTTTGCACAGTCAGTGAAAAACACCAAACTTACAAAGGATTCATGAAGTTGATAAAACATCGGTGAACACCACCAAAGTAATTAACATTGGTTTGGGGAATAACGGTTCCTTGATGTTTGATAGGTGAAAATCATCGATCAAACACTTCTCACATCTTATGTTTGTGTAGATCCAGTGAAAAATCCCACTTATACATAAGATGCAGGCATGATAAAACTTCAGGTATTGATAATGCAAAACCCACGACTAAGATGTGAGATCTTGGAAAATGAAAACACATTTATACGGTGATAAATACTGCCTATGCAAGGATAATTATGGGTAGAAACTAATACAAAGAATGAGTTGGGGGTGTTTAAACCCCATCATAACCCTTTGTGATAAGTAACATGAAAATACATTTACAAGAACCTTAAAGGAAACACCCGTATGATAATGCCATAAGGAAACCCTAAACGAGTATCAACAAAATTGGGAAATAACAAAACGACTCAAACAAAGACATAAATAAAATCCAACATATAAACCATAGCATAAAAACAACATCCATAAACGAAAAAAAGGCGAAAGAAATAAGCATACCTGGAGAAAAAGGATGAGACCTTTGTTGAATCGGTGTAATCTCCCCCAATGATTTGGATCAAATGATCATGAATGACAACAATGATCTCATAAAGGAAAAGAGGGAAAAATAATGTTAAAATGAGGATTTGAAGCACTTAAATTGATTTTAAAACATCGATTTAATGACCCATTAAAATGGCATTAATTACACTCATGTGAGGTTTGAAATTGCAAGGATGGGAAAATTTAACGCCCTCACAATTTTAAACTTGGAAGACAAAAATGCAAGGTCACTAAAACTCAACGACCTTGCAACCTTTTTAATTTTTGCATTTTGACTTGTAGGGGCATTGAAATTCAACACTCCTACAAGTGTAAAAAAAAATCTAACTCCCAAAAACTGGATTTTCACAACTTGCACCAAAAGGTGAATTTTGACAAACCGACAAAGGGTAACGCTCGAAATGACTTTCGAAGGCTAGGGTACCATGCATGAGGGCCAATGTAATTCACCTCATTTTTCATGCTTAGAGTATGTGAGCTATGAAATGGACAAGTTTTGTTGGCCTTGTTGTTGCACCAAAAGATCGACCTGTCAATGCTCGATACAAGCTAGAGTTAAGATCCATGGGAGGCGGTTAAACCATGTCACAAATCTTGAGCGTCGCATTGAACAACCAAGGAGACCAAGGGCACACACCTTGCAACAATCCCCCCCAATGCAAGCAAGGGATTCGAACCCGTGACTAGCTCTGATACCAATTGTTGGCCTTGTTGTTGCACCAAAAGATTGACCTGTCAATGCCCGATACAAGCTAGAGTTAAGATCCACAAGAGGTGGTTAGACCATGTCACGAATCCCAAGTGTCGCATTGAACAACCAAGGAGACCAAGGGAACACACCTTGCAACAAGTTTCGTAGGAGTTATCCCATGAATTGAGCTCAACTGAATTCAAGGATAACATATCCCTTAGTGTACCTTCCTATGTTGCTTGTCACATTTCATTTTGGGGGCAACCCCTTCTCATGATGTAGCTTTATTTGAAAACATATCATTCACATAGGCATTTCCAAATAATCTCTTGTGATCCCTTGTTGCATGACATCTATCATTTTTCTATTTTCAACGTAATTTCTCATAGTATGGTATTTTGCAATTTATTTAAAGTGGTGGCATACATTGGCATTATTTTGCTTCACTATGTTCATAGGGGTTGGAATTAGTGGTTAATTAGTATTGACATTTGGCATTTTCTTGTCTTCACTTTGTTCACAGGTGTTGAACTTAGTGTAGCATTGGTATAGTTATTTTTATCATTTTGTAGCACTTTATCAGGGTTATCTAGGAGTATAACTCTTGTTTTGGTTATGGGTACACACCTAGTGAAAAATGGTCCTCACTAGACCTTGTGTGTTTCTCATTTTTCTACCCTATATTTGGGGATCACCTAGTGAAAAATGGTCATCACTAGCATGTGTCCTTCCTATTTATGATTCACCTAGAAAATATCAGACTTTTCTATTGTGTGGTTGATGAACGCTTTTTGTATGGGTCCTAGCATAATACAACTTGTTATTCCATACCCTCTTTTTGCACTCCATTTTGACATTGTATGGTTGTGTATGTTGTCTTGTTGCATATCATTCATATGTATGTTCCTTTGTGCTTATGTTGGTTTTCCATGGGATCTTGGATCTTGGGGGCTTGCACACCCCCTTGATTTATTGTCATCCTATCTCTTCAACATTTGCACAATCAAACCCCTCTTGACATATTTTTCTAATTTAGTGTGAGTATGAATGTAAGTTCATACTCTCACTAAAGTGGGGGCTAAATGTAGCATCGTAAATTGCTGCCCTTGACAATTTCTCACTATGTTTTTCTCCCTTTAAGTTACTGGACCTAATTAAGCTCCTAATTTCTAAAATTATGTATTCCACAACTTATTTTAAATATTTTTTGACATTTTGTAGGCATAAATCAAATTCTATCATTTATTACTTTGTCCCCGACACTTTAAACCCCCAAAAATATGGTTTAGACATTGGTGCCTAGGGTTCCTATGTCCCCCTCTTTTGGCTCCAAATTCAAATATTTCGGTGTTAGTATTTTATTATTTGAAATTCAAATATCTAAATTCAACCATTGAGATTGAATTTTTAGGAAATTAGAATAATAGCATATAAATACCTAGTTATTGCATCATTTCAAATCATCTAGAAAAATATTGGATAAATTATTGTCAAGAGCATTCTAGATCAAGTCAAGAGCAATCATTATAGTTTTACTACAGCAATTCAAGATCCAACATCATGTCAAAGTGTATGTGAGTTCATGTGTTATCATTGTTTTGTGAAGGCTAACCCTTGTTGTAGGTCTCCAAAGCATTCAAGCAAATCAAGCAAGCAAGATCCAAGACCCTTGAAGTGATGTGCATGACTTCAATCCTTCAAGGAATCCATTGAAGAGTGATCTCATGTTGAAGAGGATCAAAGGAAGTTTGAAGACACTTTATTCATTGTTGTATTTGAAACCCTAAACCTTGACAACTCATGAACAACCAGTTATAGAAATATCTGGGAGTGATTCAACAAGTTTGCAGATAGTAAGCAGATGTGCAGATCTGACATAAGAGGAATGTGAAAATAGATCCAAAAAATACCTAGCATGACAGTGGTTCCCCCAGCACCAACGAACTGACAAATTCGGTTGAAATTTATACCACAGGTGCACACTGTCCTCCCAAGTTCAAATTTGGTGTTGAAATTTTTGTTACAATTTTCTAGCTTTCAAAATCTAGCATTTTCAGTCTAGGGAACATTGCTTGATAGGGTTATTTGGGGCAACTCAATTCCAATCCATTTCCAAGACTCAAAAGGATCAAATCCAGGTCTGATTGACTCACCATTAAGGGTTGAAATTCAATCTAATTTCCTTGTGGATTTGCATCCTAATGAAATCCTAGAAAAGGTGGAATTAACCTTAAGTTTTGGTTACTAAGCTTAAGGAACCCCTTTTCTATGTTTCACTAATAAATAAGAAAGAGATGAGTATTTTTTATTTTGAAGATCATGAAATCCCATGAGGAAAGAGTATAGAGACAAGATACAAATATTAATTCCTTTGGAAAATGAAGTGTGAGGTTTTCATTATTTGCAAACATTAAAAATTAAACTTGAATGTAAAATTTTAGTAGTTTGAGGATTTTGATCTTTGATGCATAGTCTTACAATAAAACACGTCAATAAGAAACAATAAATATCCAAATACAACCTATAAAACCAATGTTAAAAATATGTTAAATCAAATCTTCATAATGTGATGATAGTTGTACCCAAAATTAATTTTAGAAAGAAAAAAAGTAAACTATACCACTTTGAAGATTATGAAAAATATGTACTTTCAAAAAATATCATTCAAATAAAGTCCATTTGTGAAAGTTATAAGGCTTTGAAGCTCCAAAAATTATTACTACACAATTAAGAAAAATATTATTTTCAAAAAAAAATCCTAAGAAAAAAGTTAGTTATAACATTGTGATGAGAATGAAATTATACCCTATTTCAAAGAAAATGTTCAAAAAATGTTATGTATGATCAAGTTAGGACTATTTGAAAACACCCTTCTCTATTGGAAAGTGTAATGGAGAGTGGGGTAAAGGGCTAGTAGCTAGTAGCTAGCTAGTGACACATGGGTAGTAGATGGGAAATTGATGGGTGGTGTATATGAGGTGTCAAATAGGAAAACAATGTATGGTCAGGCAACTAGACATCATCTAGGTGGTGAATGGGAAAAACAACATGATGAGCAATAGCAAAAAGGTAGATGAGTAGTGAGCAGTGTGTGGTAAGCACTAGGTTTTAGGTTTTTTGTCATCAAGGATCATAACAACTATTGTATGTGGGGTTTTAAACTATCAGTAGGGGCATGGGCATCAACCCTATCACCATAAGAGTGACAAGATACAAGGTACCTGCATTCCCTACGAAATTATTTTTTTAATTTTTTTCTTTTTGGTTTTTAACTATGATATGATTTTTTAATTTTTTTTAAATAAAACTAAAAAATGCAACTATACCATACAAATGTCTAGAGGTCACACAACTTGTAGGGGGGGAATTTCCTTGAGCTACAACTTTGGTTAAATTGGAAAAAAAATTATGGATTATAAGTTCTCAAGCCTTCTAAATGCAATGGTGAGGTCTATTTTTTTGTCAAAATGCTCTAAAATACAGTCTACCTATAAAAACTTCATCAAACCTTACCTACAAAACCTATTAAAATCAAGCTAATAAAATTGAAAAATTAAGATTAGATCAAGACCAATAGGGTCCCACTACGAATGCCAAGATATATGCAATAAAATAAGTATAAGACCGAAATTTTAAAAGAATAATTCAAATTTTCCATCCTAAACACAAGCAACCTCAAATGAAGCATTGATTCTTATTTTCTCGTGTTGTGATGGATTCTAAACACTCAAGCATTCATGCAAGATTTCTATAATACATTAATAATTTCTTATAAATTTATCCATATATGGATTAAGGAAGAAAATGTAGATTTATAGTCTTTTGGATGAAAAGGTCAATAGTTGAGATCAATTCACCCATATTAGAAACTTGAACTATTTTTGATTTAAAACTTGTTTCTATGATATTTGATCTATTTAATGAGGAATGTGCAAGCATAAATTGAGGAATTAAAAATGTGTATGATTGATGAGTGGAAAAGAGATTGACTTTTAAAAATTGAAAGTTGAGAGGATATTTAATTACTTATGGATGCATGGATTTATTTGATAGTTGACCAATTAATTAATTATAATAAATTATTAATTATATGAATTGATGTTAGTAGATAAATATAGGGTTTTGGATAGATTTTACACAAGAGTTAGTCATTTGACTTTCAGGTGGTTATCTTTTTGGGGTTGTTTGATATTGTTAATATGTATTTGATAGGCTCTTCCTATTTGTAGATTCTTTGTGATCTTAGCTCCAAAAAAATTGAAGGAATTTTACTCAAAAAAAATTGAACAAGGAATTTGGATTCCCATAAATAAATTTTAGTCAATTGGGATTAGATTTATCTATACCCAGGCAACATTTTGGTCTTGGTCTTTGACAAATAGAGCTTAATAGTCAAGCTCTAGTAGATAAATTGTACTAGAGTTGGTGCAAGTTTTCTTATCAATCTTGGGCTAGATTCTTAATAGCAAGTATCTAGGTGGTGTTCCTAAAGACAATATTCCACAAATGGAGTTGAGTGGGAAAGGTTCAATGGTTTGGGATACTATTAAGAAGGGAGTTTCAATAAGGATATAATCTTTTGGATTATTAAAAAATTGGTTGTAATGTTATTTTTTGGAATGACTCTTGGGATCTCCATCTATTGATTTTATATTCCTTCCCTATTATTCAGTTCTTAAGTGAAATATATTAAGAAGAGGAATGGTCAACTATAACTAAATTTAAGTGTTCATTTTATTAAGGAAATTCTCAAATATAACACTAGAAGGATCTTAGTAGCTAACCTAGGGGTGGTTCGCCTAAAGCCTGAGCCATTATATCATCTATTCTTAAGGAATGACCTTGTGGTTCTTTGGAGGATGATCTTGCATATGGTTATGATTCTAAAGGGGCTTATTCAGTGACTCTTAGATGTCAATTTCTAAAGAATAAGAGATATGATTAGAGATTTTCTTGGTGGAGCCAAATATGGAATAAATTTTGTTCGCCTAAATGTGGTTTTTGTCTAGATACTCTATTAGGATAATTATCTTACTTGGGATAATATTAGAAGGAAAATATTTTTTGGTTCTTCAAAATGTGTTTTGTATGGCAATAATGAAGAAAATTTCACCCATATTTTATTTCAATGTTCCTTTTATTTGTTAATTTGGAAGCATTAGTGGCAACGTTGGACTTGGTTGATTATTTTGTTTCTTCCTTAATTGAATTTTGAGAAAATTTAGGGTGTCCTCCTACATCGTCATCTTTCCTTGTGGTTTCTTATTCTATGGCATCTCTTGTTAGAGTGAAATTGTAGAATTTTTCAAGGCCAATAGCATCTCCTTGAACAAGTTTGTATAAATATTTTTGAAGTGCTTAAATAAACTATTCTAGCTAAATGTTCTTTCAAGGGGGTCCTATCTTCTTCTAACTCTCTTCTTTCACATTTTTTTAAGCTTTTGAACCTTTAATTTTTGTGTGGCTCTAAATATAGATCATCTAAGAAGGTAAATAGATGTGGAAAGTATTTTCTCCCCCCTTTTTAAATTAATACTAATGGATTTTTTTGTGGTAACCTAGGTGCTATTAGAATTGGAGGAATTGGTCATGATAGTGATGGCTCAATTATTTTTGTTTTCTCTTATGCTTTGGGCATTGGTTCTATAAATTTGGTTGAATTCTAAATTATTTTAATGACTCTTGAGAATGCATGTGAGTTGGGTTGGAAGAAGGTTATTTGTGAATTAGATTCTTTAATTTTGGTTTCTCTTCCAAATAAATGAAATTCTTAAGAATCTCCATAGAGGATTATTTCTTTAATGGAATAAAATCTCCATCTCTTTTGATTTTGAGGTTATTTTTGTTATTCTTATTCCTAGGGAATAGAATGATGTAGCTAATTATATTTCAAAGTGGCTTCAAAGGAAAATCATTTTGGACATATCTTTGAATTAGGGTCACTATCTTCTAATAAATCTTCTCATCTTTTCAAGTTGATTCATAATTATCAAAATACAAGTGAATAAGAGGTTTCATTCTCCATTGCTTATGGTTATTGTGGTATTCTAGATTTTATTAGTTTGAAGATAGTGGAAAATATTATTGGTTTTTTCCTCTTCTTGCTTTAGTAATGGCTCTTGCCATTTGGAAATCTAAAAACTATAAAATGTAATGTATTTCTATTATTTTAATAATAACAAAACATGCTATTTAAAAAATATGGGAATTAATTAAGAAAGAAAGAATTAGCTAACTAATTAAGAAAGAAAGAATTAGCTAACTAATTAATAATGATTAAACAGTTAATAGAATATGATGATTTGGTGTGATTGATTAATTAATTAATTAATCAATGTGGTGATAGGGTACTAACTAGGATGAACTAATATGTAGAATTAATGATGGAATATGGTGAAATTTTTTTAAAAATAGTACTAATTAATAAATAAGAATAAATGAAATGTTGAATAAAATTTTATAAAAATACATTTGTGCACTAGACAATGGAGTTAATTGCCTAGTTCCAATAAATTATAGAAACAAATATTTTTAGTGAAAAATATGCATTATTGAATAATGTCTCAATAAAAAAATAGAAAATAATTAAATTTAATTGAAAATAAAAATTAAAAAACAAAAATATTTTATTTTAATTTTTAAAAAGAATAGTTTGAATCTATACATAAAATTTCATAACTCATTAGCTTGCATCATCCTTAAATTATTTCCCATTTGTTCCCTATAATTGACCAAATTAAAAAAATGTTTTAAAAAGTTGATTTTGACTCAGTTATGCCAAAAAGTTGGACACGCTATTATGGGATCACTTGACAACTCTAAGGTATGAATACATTTCTTATTCCAATCAAATACAAGAGTTATTCAACTATCATAAGAAAGATTAACTAATTCTAACCATAAGACATGTTCATGCTTTTAATACACAAGATAACCTTGAGTCAAGAATGATAAGATACAACCTATCTAGGCTACTTCCCTTTCTCCATATTACTATGGAATTTTTTTAAATAAGGGAGAAGTGGAGTTAAGGTTCTTATTCACACCCTATGGTTCAAATTCCACTTAACATGAATATGATAATAAGAAAGTATATTCAACCTTCATTAACCCAAATACACTATGCAAGCATGAGCATATATATTTACTTCCTCCATATAAGGCATGGTAAGGAATTCATAGTAAACATATACCAAAAAAATAAGCTATTTAATGATAAAAGAAAATATAGCAAGATATCATATTGCCAACTATCACTCCATGGTACTAGTGATTGCAATGAAGAAGGGAGAGATACCATACAAACATAAAAGAATAAGAATAAGAGAAAATATGCAAACATAACTATGTATCTTGCATCAATACTTCTTCATCACTAAAAAATTAAAGACAGAGAAAGGGAAATTTGGCAACACTAGTTTAACATAATTGTATTAGCAATATCTACCATCTAGCCGGTTATTTCATTCAACATATTTACTTGTCTTTATCAAGAAAAGTATGCAATAAGAACTACTAACGAGGTAGAGAAAGTGTACACATGAATAATCATCTAGTAACTGCACTAGGAATGTTCCAAGACATCAAGGTATTAGAAAACCTAAGGTGCAATTAATCATACATTTTATATGTTGGTTCTCCAACCTGTCACCAACAACTTCTAAGAGGTTGTGAATCTCTATGATCAAAGTATGTTGAGAGGAATGGGCCAATGAATAAGAGATATATGAATCTCTCTATACTTTAGGCTCTACAAAACCTAGCTAGATGAATCTAATAATAACATTAGATATTTCTAGAATAGGTTTATCATAGTGAAAAATCAAATAAATGGATTGTGCAAAGTACAACAAGAATTTGATAATAATTTTGTAATATTAATTTATGTATACCTTTAATGGGAAAGCATGAACATAACACCTAGACTACTAATATGCAACACTAAAGTATAGTTTTTCATTTTTTATTATGTAATATGATAGGGATACTTGGAAAGATTGGTGTCAACACCTTGAGATAACAAAACCTAAAACTTATGTCAATATGATATTTTATCAACATTCCATCTCTTTGTTAACAATTTGAAAAAAAATGGAAAGAATGGAGAGTGGGAAAAGAGGTGGGAGTGGGGGTTTGAAATCTTCAGAGGGACAGGGAGATGGAGAGTCTAATCTAGATGATGATGATGCAGTTTTCTTGGGATTTTTTGGTTTGCTCCTAGTTTTTGGTAGTTTCGCGATTGATGTGTTGTTTTTGGCTTCTTTGTGGATGTTGTGTTGGGTTTTCACGGCTCTCCTATTGTCGTGCTAGGTTATGGCTTCTTAGCATATGGCTTTCTTTGCGAGAGATCCAGGTTGAATGGTGTTGGCGCGAACGGGGTTTCAGCATCTAGTGCTGATTTTTTTGCTTCCTTGGCTCATTTTCTAGAGATGGAAGTTTATGTGGGTTGTGGCTTGGTGTTTTCTCTGTTGTATTCTAGCAACCCTTTTCAACATCTTGCTTCCTTGTCCTCCATCTCTTGGAAGGTTGTGCTTATGGTTGGTTTGTTGCTTTTGGCGAATGGTTATTGATGGGTGGGAGAAGAGTTGTTGGTTGGGACCTCTCTTCATGCTTCTGTCTATATTTTTTCTAGGCATTTTTGGTTCGCTTCTAGGTTTCGGTAGATTCACGTATGTTGTGTGGTCAAGTTTGAATTCCATAGCGAATGTTTCAAAGGATGACTCTAAATCTGATGTCGATGAAGATGTTGATGGTGTTGTGGGCTCATGGGATGGTTTTTTTGTTGCCGATTCCTTTGCTTTGGTGAAGGTGAGGCAGTTTGTTGTTGGTTTGGAGGGCGCCCAATGGTGGGGTCTGCTTCTTTTTTATGGATTTTTCTTTGGTGTTGCGTACATGTTGATGGTTAGCTTGGGCCTGTTGCTAATGGTGGCTTGTATGTGGGTTCTTGTCAGTTGTTGGTGTTGGTCTTAAAGGTTCTATTGGGTTTGGGTTGTCTTTGGCCTTAACATCTCTCCTTTTGTTGCTTCTTTTGGCCACACATTACTATCGTGGGTTATTGAAGCTCTCTTTTGTGGTGATGTCTGTGTTGATTGTTGGCATGTGGGTTTCTCAACATTGGATCACATCTTTTACCCCCCTTTGGTCTTTGATTTTTTTATGGTTAAGGGGGGTAAATTTGTTTTATTGGTTGAAGATGCTTGTGTTTCTCTGGGCTCTGCAATGGGTTGCATTTTGGAGCTTGAAGGATGAGATACAACTAGGGTATGTGATTTTTTTGGGGAATGTTGATTCTCTGGCCCCCTTTATGTTAGTGATCAAGGTTCTTATGTGGGTTGAGTCATTACTCATATTTATTTTGAAAGCTCAGAAGCTTTTTGCTTTTAATGTTGTTGGTTGAGGTGTGTTTATCTCTTCTTTCATGTTCTACATTGTTGCTATGCCTATGGAGGTTGTGACTTCCCTTCCTTTCGAAGTTGTTGCTTTCAACCAAGGGCTACAATTGGTGTCTTCTATGGAAGTGGAGATTTCTCCCATCGAGGTGGATATTTCTCCCATTGAGGTGGATATTGCTCCCATTGAGGTGGAGCCCTCTCCTATCGAGGTGGAGGTGGTTGTTGTAGTTTTGGTCGGAAGTTCTTTTCTCTTCTGCTTTTTCCTTTTGAGGTGGAGCGTGTGTGGGTAGAAGAGTGAAGGCTTTGGAGGTTTGGGCTCTCATATCTTCCTCTCCTATAGAGGGGAGCTCCCTCCTATTGAGGTGGACGTGGGGTTGGCATCTTATGTGGTGTGGTGCTGCAAGAAGGTTGATGTGCTTCAGTGTTCAACTATTCTCTCTAACCCCTCTATAGATGTGGGGCAGTTGGATTTGTTGGTATTGTTGATTAGGGGTAAGATGGTGTTATACACCATTAAGATGATTATTTTTCTTGGATCAGTGGTTTTTTTCCTGAGTGGTTAGTTTGTTGATGCCTGGTTGATGCAGGTTGTGTCTTCTTTTACCTAAGGGTTTCAAGTCCTGATTAAAACCTAGTTTTAAAGGGTTCAAGGTCCCTTCAAAACCTGTCTATTGCAGCTTGTGTAGTCTTGATTTTCAGTTTGTTGTTGTTGTTGTTGGGCTACTGTTGGTTTGTGGATTTTCTTGTTAGCAACATGCTTTGGTGTGATAGGTTTTTGAATCCCTTCAAAACGGGTTTGTAATGGGTTTCGAGTCCCATTAAACCTACTTTACCCCTAATCAAAAACATTCCATCTCTGGGGTTTAATAATATTAATTTATTATTATCTTATAATAATATAGAACCCTCATTATTGATTTACGAAATAAGATTCTACTTACTAATCCTCCAAGAACATTTATCACCCCAATCATTATTTGAAAAGAATTCACTCTCCTTGACTTGACGATTGATACAACTTTTTTATTTCCTTGAAAATGTAGTTCTCTTAAAGAACATGTGATATAGTACAAGAGATAATTAGATTCATAAGCATGTATTTGTATTATTATTTAAAAAAGAAAAATTGATATGACATACATACAAGAACAAAAATTTAGGCTTTATTATCTTTTAGGAAGAAAATTAAAATATTTAGTAGAGTTTCTCTTTTTACAATTTTTTAATCCAAAATCCGAACACTTACAAATGAAAATGCTTTTAAATTATATCATTTTCATAAATTTGGCACTCAAATTTGAGAATTATTGCAAATAGAATCATCAAAAATCATGTTCATTCTTCCTCTATGGTATGTCTAATCAATATTCTCCTTTTCAAAATGCTTTTAGAATCTTCAAAACTAGCCACCATCTCAAATTTGCAACTTTGGCATCTATTTTTATCTTCACGAATACTCTTGAAAAATACACGCAATTTTCAAAAGTCATAACTTTTTATTTGGATACTCAACTAGCCTCTTTTAAAAAAAAAATTGAAGCTCTCAAAGTGCTCTATTCTCTTGACAATCACTATGCCATTTTTGGAAACTTCAAGGCCAACTTCCTTCATTTAAAGCTTTAGAATGCAATTTGAATACTTTTTTTAGGATTTCAATATTTGAAACTTTGATATCTCACTATCTATAGGTGATCTTTGGCTAATTTTTCACCATATTATGACTTTATAATTATGAAGGTTTGGGTAGATTTTTAGGTCCATAGATGCTCATCTAACTACACTTTCTAAAAATAGCATGTTACTTTTTTTAGACATAAATGAAATTGGACTTTACCAAATTATTTCAAGGGGCCTTTTATATAGACATGACACTTTAGAAACACAAGAATATTGATATGGCCAACTTTGACACATGAAAAAACTTCGTTGCCATCGATTTGGCTTAGGCAAGCTATGGCACCAAAGGAGATACAAATTGGGATGACTCTTTCACATATTGGGTTGAAGTTTTAACCATGGGTATAAAATAAGAAACTAGACATAAGCTCCAACACTCTAGATATTCCAAGAATTCAATTCAAGTAAAAACATGTGGAACATAAAACTAGGTACACAGTAGTCTCTAGAACCCTAAATATAATAAAGTGTCATAACTATCAATACATGTATACTATGCTTTATCAATCACAAAACATATCTTCAATCCATAATATGAGATTATATTTTATGCTAAACATTCACCTTGTTTCTATGAGAAATAACTTAAGGAGAGCGTTTTGATAGCTTTGCTTCCAACTACAAATGAACACTAACATCCATGAAAGCATAAATATCATAAGTACATTTAAAATCAAAATATACAAATATTAGGACACATTTTAATCCATTCACAATATATTCAAAACATCAAAATACACTAACAATTCAAATAAGCATCATATCTTTCTAGTATAGTTCATATGTTGTTATATGAAAAATAGAGTTTAAGAATGCATACTAACATCATCCTACTTTTATCAAAAATCCAATATTGATATCAATCTAATTGCTAGGAATTGAAGTGTAAGTTGAGATTCCTACAATTCCCAAATTTATAAGTATAAGTACATTGATTCTCAAATTCTAGAATTAAGTATATTTAGGAGGTGACAATCAACCATCCTAAAATAACATACTAAAATGAATAATAATTAATGCTAAGACATATGTTTTATTTATATGAATAATTCAATAAATTTCTACCCATGCAATCCACATTGAGAAGATCAACCTAGAAGCACCAACACATTCTAAATCTAACATAGGTAGGTTAGCTACCCCTCAAACATGATAACATTGTCAAGTCCATATGGGAGTATCAGGCTACCATAAGTGTTCCCCTAGCACACAAAATATGTCATGTATCCACAAATCAACATATTGAACACATGCAACCTACACATAAATTTAATCAACAAAACTAGACAAGGTTTTCTTATAAACTTCCCAAACCACAAAAATTACACAAAGATTCACTTAACCTTTTAATTTCCACATCAGGCCAACACAAGGCACAAATGTAACATAGATTCAATTAGACATAATAGCTCTTAACAAGGATTAGCAACAATCCACAAAAACAAGAAGCTCCTATGATAAAGATTTAATCTTTAGGCAAGCCCAATTATAGAACAATAAAAGCCACAAGAGCATAAAATAGGTTACAAATTGAACTTTTTTAAAATAGCAATATAGAGTATGCATATTCAATCAACATAAATACAATGAACCTATTATGCAAGAGATTCAATGGTGACTGAAACCAAAATAAAAATTATTAAAAAATTAAATTAAAAGAAAACTCTTTGATTCCAACAAATTGCATGAACACAACTTACCAAGAGTTTCAACAATTAAACAAGTTTAAACTAGTAGTAAATGATAAATATTTAAGCTTGTTTAAGCAATAATCAAAGCTATAGTGCATATCCAAAATGGTTGCAACATACACCCTCTAAAACAAAACAAAACAAAATACTATAAATATTCAAACCCAAAAAGGCAAGAAAACATAATCAACTAATAAGTGAAAAACTCTAACAATCAAGCTTCCACCCACAATCCCATCATTAAATATTAACCATAACTAACTGAAATAAACATAACAAATTTATATATATTCTTCATTTCCCTATGGTTTTAGTTTTCTTTTTATGAGCATCCATGAAACAACTATGGAGATGCTTTTTGTTTCAAGATTTTGTGATATTTTTTTATACCATTGAATCTAATAAAAAGGATGAAGAAGTAATTCTAACAAATGGATGGGCCACATATCATGTTACACATAATTGAAAGGGTTCAACAATGAGATGGAGCCTAATCCTTCTTCATGGCATCCCAAGGAAGACTTGGTTCTTTTACAAAATTTTGCACCAAAACAAAGGGGAAATTTTCAAATATCATTGAGTGCCCAAATGGAAAGACAATAGAGATTCATGGGGCCCCATCAAAGCCACATGTCCAACAATATATTGATGCCCCAATGAGGAACAACCCACAAACATGGCAGTTATGGAGAGGGTAGAATGCAACACATTTACACCTACGCTAAAAGATTTCAAACCAAAACATTGGTTCACAAAACAAGATGAAAAACACTCATAAATGGAAATCAAGGTAAAATGGCAATAGCTATGGCATTTAGTTATAAGCATTGTACACCTAGCATAAGGTGTCTCCAAATGGAAAAGGAACACCATGGCAATGCACAAGTGCTAGAAACACTCCACCCACAATTTCCACTCAACACAAAAAGAAAACCTACACCACCTCCCAACCAACTCCCAAAAGTAAAGAAAAACCTCCATATTCTTCCATGGTGGCCCAACATGTTTTCTCCCCACATGCCTCCACCCCCACACATCCAAATTAAAATCCATTTCAAAAAATCTTGAAAAGACTACTAAATTGGCCTAGAGAAATTAAAAATAACCTCTTTGAATTAACGTCAAACACTTACATTTTATATTTCTCCTCAACATTAGCAAATTAAAATTATTAAACTCACAAAAGATTAGCTTAAATAAACAATTGGAAGAGAATATAACTGTCGATCAAAAGTAAAACGAGATAAAGACTCTTGACACTTCCAAAAGTGTGGGATACAATAACAAAAACAAGTACATAGATGATAACACACTACGACAAACAAATCTAAACATTTACAAATGTCACTGAGTCTTCCATAACCACAATGGTGAAGTGAACGAGTCAAACAAGGATGGTCTAGTTACTAGTTCGGTGAAGTGAGATGATTTACAATTAGATCCATAAACCACTTCTTCACATATCACCATGTCAAACATATTACCTATGGAAAATATGCACACATCATAAAATATGATAACACAATCATAGCCAAAGTAATAGGTGGTGTGAATGTATCATTATGTTACGAAGTCATGTTACATCATAATTTAAATGTGCTAATCCCAATCAATCATTTTATTAAACTTGTGTTTTCCAAATTAATTTTATAAGTATTTAACAAGGTAATGCATTAGGCAAACATTTATCCATTTAACCACAACATTGATACATGAATGCAATTGTGATTATACTAGTTGTATCTAATAAAGATTAGCATAAATATAATCATAGATGTCATAAAGTATAAATCAAATGCAAACACTAGCATGGGCTATTCATTTAACTGTTAGGTCCAAAAACATATTCTATCATAAATCCAACAAGGAATCGTATCAAGGCAAGGGCTAAACATGGAAGGGCCTCACACACAAAGAAAGCAAGCATTTTCCACCAAAGAAAAGAGGGAAAGCTAAGCAAATCAACATATACTTATCTGCCACCATGTTCATAAGATCGCCTTATTGTGGTGTCATCGTTGTTGATATTAGGATATTGGTATATTAATTATTTGTGTTGTAGACCAAGCCTTCAAAACAATGCGAAATTAATTTTATGGATGTAGATATGATGATTTTTTAATATTAGAAACAACTCCAAGACATTTATTAGCCTATTGAAAGAGACCATTTTTTAAAAGCTTGTAGGGTGTTTTCTTGAATTTTTTTAGCTACAAAAGACGAGATCCTCATGCAAGCAAAGATACTCATCTACAACTAATCAACAACTATGCTAGGAGGGTGCCTTCCGTTGTGGCATCACTCCCATTGGCATAAGGACCACAATATATTGAACTCCATGTGTTGTCACAAACCAAGCCTTCCATGTACTCAACTAGGGACCTCCCAACCATAGAGCTCCTCATGCAAGCAAACATACTCATCCACGATCAATTAACCATTATGTTGGTAGGAAGGTCACTTGCATTGTCGCACCACCCTCATTCACATAAAAGTCATGGCATATCAAATGAAATAAACAATGAGGTATTTGCCTTGGTTGCCTATGTCACAACTTGTGTACCTTGTGTTGAATTTAGTTTTTTGGGGAACTGATCATTCCTCTATTTTGTATTCTTAACATGCTTCTTTAAGTGTTAGCAATGTCTTCCCCTTTACAATCAACTCTTGTTGCAAGTTTTTCATGAGTTCATTAGTCTCTCTCTAACGTGTCTTCATACACTTTAACATATTCTCCATGTGCAAACAATTGATCTCTACACCATCCATCTTCTATATGAATTCAACAAATGTCAGTATACAACTTTTTATCATGGTTAGGGCACCTTTTGTTTAAGACTCACTTCTTCAGAAATTGACTCTCTATCTCTTTCAATTCTTTCTTCTACTCTTCATAAGCTTTTTTCAGCTTTTTGGTTTTTTGTTTTCTTTCACCCCCCACATCTTGGCCAACAACCTTTCATTGTGTGCCCTACTTTTTGCAAGTCTTCATTGTCCTTTTTCCAAGAGTCGAAGCTTATGAATGAGCTCCTCACTCATCTCAAGGCAATAGGGAGTTCTAGTTTAGTGTGAAAGAAACACCTTAAAGTTTGTCCTTTTTTTTACCCATAGTTGAGAACTGCAGCCTTGGTGCTCTTTTGTCAAACAAATAGCTTGTAACCTTGCTAGTGCATAGCAATCCCAATTGGGTAGAAAACCCTTACAAGCCACTACCAACTTGCTGCTCTAATACCAAAGATGATCTGCAAAAGCACCTCTAGTGGAGATAGCTACAAAAATACAATAATTTTCCATAATGCTAATTCAATATATATGCTACTGAAATTCAACAAAGGTTGATTTGAGATGTGAGATAAAGGAACCAGCTGCCTCAGGCATTCATTATACAAATGGGAGTGTGTAAACATACTCATACATGTGTGTACATTCATAAGCTTGTAAATGTACTAACACATGTACACAAACTCATAACCGTATAAATTACAGCCTCTTCTTTCAATCATAAATTATAAGTATTGGGTCATTCAAGATTGCATTTATCCAACGACAATTTGCAAAATAGCAAATGTAACTCAATAATTAAAATGCAACAACCATGACAATAGTTGAATTGTAAGGCTATACCATAGAAAAACCCAGTGTGGGAAAACCCCCAACCTGTTATTGG
Organism: Sequoiadendron giganteum; assembly: GCA_007115665.2. Lineage (NCBI taxonomy): Eukaryota > Viridiplantae > Streptophyta > Pinopsida > Cupressales > Cupressaceae > Sequoiadendron > Sequoiadendron giganteum. The sequence continues at coordinate 45,573,548 of CM021103.1, read as the reverse complement.
GGCCTTATGGATGCCACTGATCTGAAAGATGACACACTTAGATGATTCGTATGTGAGCAAGCAAAAGTGTGATTCACTTTGGAATGCTTCCTTAAACCTTCTTATGTGCAATGCTTGTCAACATGCAATTCCTCTTTGCTCTAACCACTGTAACATGGAATAAGGCCTCTTATTTAAAGATGAAGCATCATTTGGGACATGACGAAACACTAATGACACTATATTTTTCTATTGGAACGTGGATGGAAAGAGAAACAATCAAAAGAAACACCAATTGCTCCAGTTAGCTAACATTTTGCCTTTTCCATATCCACCTGAAAGTAGCATAAACATATTAGATATAAGAGAATGCATGCCTGTCAGTCTACAACATACTTAAATTGAATTGACATGTTTGGAAATTATGGCAGATCATTTGATAATGTACCTATTCCAAAAGAATGTGACGAATAATAACAAATAACTTCAGTTTTGTTCTACTGCGAACTATTCAAGTACAATAGTTATGATTTTGTGAATAAAATATCAATGATGCTTTGAATTTCTTTTCCTTGCAGGACAGTAAACTAGAACTGGATACATTTGGATCCTTGAATATTTTGGAGGCTTGTATGCAACACTCTTATCAGAGGCATATATATTTACTCCGCTCCATTCAACTATAGAAATCAAGCAAGATCCCCAAATGATGAGGATCAAATTCCAGCAAACTATTCAAACATGGAAGCATAGAGGCGTGTCAAAATTGTTAATTAATCAAATCTATTGCATTTGTTTGTGGCCATAAAATCCTCATCAGCTTTTAATATCTAGCATTTGTAAGATGAATATTCACCATAATTGTATGATGAATATTCATATAAATTAGTTGCCTACAATTAGTAAACTTTGACATATCTTCCCATTGTGGAGGCTTAAACTGGAAACATGAAATAGCATAGGAAATTGATACCAGCGGCAGTTGTGAATACTGATCTGTAAACTGCAATATGATGCCTTAAAAAAATATTCTTCTACATGGGAAAAGGTTTCTTAACTTTTGTTACTGACTTCATCAGCTGTTACATAAGAAGATTATGAACAAATTTCTGAGAACAAGGTTATTGTCCTGCAAAACTGTCATGACAGCCATTTTCAACTATTAATTTTGTTTCGCTACACAAAACTTCTGGCAGCTACTGCTTGCTCAATTTTTTCTATAACCTCATTGACAGTCATTGTTCCAAGTTCTCCACCATGTCTTGAACGAACAGTCAAAGTTTCACTATCCACCTCTTTTGGTCCCACAACAGCCATTAATGGTATCTTCTGTGTTTCTGAACTCCTAATTAGTTTACTAAGACGCTCACCATATGATAATTCTGCTCTAATATTTTTCTTTCTCATCATTTCCACCACCTTCTGACAGTATGGCACCTGGTGAAGACCCAAATATTTATCAGTCAACCTGAAATCCTTGTAGGAAAAACAAAATATGGAGAAGCAATCAATCTACAGACCTGGGTGTCTGTTACAGGTAAGAGACGGGCTTGTACTGGAGAGAGCCACAAGGGAAAATCACCAGCATAATTCTCTATCAATATGCCAAAGAAACGTTCAAGAGATCCTAGGATAGCTCTGTGAATCATTATCGGCCTGTGTTTCTCTGAGTTTGAGTCAATATAGGATAAATCAAATCGCTGAGGCAAATTAAAATCCACCTGCACACAAAATTCCACAGTATTATATTTCAGGATGAGAACTCCATAAATTCCATAACTCCCCCAGATTATACTTTTTAACAGTTGATAACACAAACACTTCATAAAGGCATCCGTATTCAATAAAATTCATGGGTACAGACTGAGTATTTCTACCTGAATTGTTGAGCATTGCCACTTTCTTCCAAGGGCATCTTCAATCTTAAGATCAATCTTTGGACCATAAAATGCACCTCCGCCTTCATCAATAGAATAATCCCAACCCTTGTCTTGAAGAGCATCTTTTAAAGCAGAAGTTGCTTTCTCCCAAATATCATCACTACCCACTGCTTTCTCAGGCTTTGTTGATAAGTTGACTTCATAATTCTTAAAACCAAATTGAGACAATATTACTTCTGTAAGATGTAAAACAGATCTTATTTCTTCCTTGATCTGACTAGGCAAACAGAAGATATGTGCATCATCCTGTGACAAACAGAACCTCTTAATCAATATAAAAGAGATGATGAATTGACTTGTAAATTTCAAACAAAATCTTGAAACTACAGCCTCTAACAACTAATAAATTGAATACAGATTAATTTTATAGGTTTTAAATTGGTTTTCATCTAGATCTATATCAAAACAACTCGAATCACATCTCCTTGAAGAAATGATTAAAACTGGTACCCAAAGCTAAAGGGCAGATACTGAATAGCACAGGACATTGTCTGTTTGTTTCCTTTCCTAGATAATTGCTAGAATACTAATGCAAAAACAGGGCCCGTCTAGGGGTTTTATTCTCAAGCAATTAATCAGTAAGCTATTTGTAGCAGCCAATAGTAGGTAGCGAAAGGTGAAAGAAACAAATAAAAAAAAATTCAATTTTTCACATCATATACAAGTTAAAATAAATAAATCAAACTTAATCAAACTTTCAGCAGACTTAGTTTACAAATTTCATCCCTTTAGGCTTATCACTATTGGAAGAAGTTCAATTGAGGCTCTGATAGTAAGATGGTGAGTGAGTCATCAGTTTACAAGTTGACTTCAACTTCAATGGCAGCCTTTTACACTTCACGTTTCATGGATGCTATGATGACCTCACAGCTTCCAAGGTCACTTCCAACTGTAATGTCCCCCATTTTGACAGAGTGGTCTGTCAGCATAGAAATAGCGCAGGTGGGTGTGTTCATAGTTTCTGTCAGATAGTTAGGACTGAAATAAGATGGGTGTGTGGTCAGTTAGTTAGGCCTGCAGTGGACTGGAAATAAGGTGCTCAGTTAACTGTTTGGTTTCTGCTATGATTGAGGAGTGGCTTTAAAAGTTGACTGTTTAGAAACTAGCACTGGTTGAGGAGAGCTGCTCAGTTAAGCATTGAAATCGAGGAAAGGACAGCTCAGTTAAGTGCTGAAACTACCTATGATTGGAGAATGCAGGGAGTGCATGGGTTATAAGAGGTCTTAAGGAAAAATCAGAAGATATTTTATAAAACATTAAAACAAAAATCAACTTCATTTTAAGGACTGTGAAGCTGTTTGCAGCAGCTTTTGGGCATTTGGAGACATAACCTTTCAGACATGGCAGCTAGATTGTCTTGGGTACAACCAGTAAGTTGAGTTTCCAATCATTATTAGGTTCGTCAGAGGTCTTTAGATTTACATGTTGAGTGTGTCCGGTAACCTGTATCAGATTGTTAAATTTTAATTTGATTCTGTGTTTGAAATTTGAATATAATAAAAAATACAAAAATATCTGTTGCTGGAGTATTTTCTGGGTTACTATTGCGCTTTTAGTTGGGTTTTTATGCCAACTTACATGGCAACCTCTTCCAACTTGAGTTTTGTGGATGCTATGGGGTTTATAGTGCTTCCCAGAATGTGTTGGAAATTGGGATTGGGCCTGCAACCTCTGACATTTTTCCTTCCTTTGATACCTCTTGGAGTGCCTTCTCCATGACCTCTAGCAATGTCTCAATGGAGAATGTTTTACACAGTGTTCCACAGGGATGCGTCCCCCCGGAAAAACCACCCGTTTCCGAGACGAGGACGTTTCCGAGACGGGGAGACGCCTAGGAAACGTCCCTCCGCCGTCCCCCCGTTTCCCCGCCATCCCCCCGAAGTCTCCTCCCGGGAGACTCCAGGGAAACTTCTAGGAGACTTCTGGGAAACTTCCAGACATCCCCTCCACCAAAGGAAACTCCAGGGAAACTTCTGGGAGACTCCCAAAGGCATCAAGCCATTAGCCTGGCGCCATTTACTATTAGTATTTACCATTTCGTACTCTGTTTTTGAAGTTTGAAGTTTGAACATTGATGATACAGTGATACTTGATTGTAATTATGATTCATGAATCATGATTATGAAACTCAAATTATGAAACATCTAGTTCTTGTTGCATTTTCCAATGTCTATATTTTCATTTTGATTTTCAATGTTCAGTGGTTCACTAGTTCAATGAAATGATATATCATTGCAATGTGTTATTGTGTTTAAACTTTTAAGTTTTTAAGTTTTGTTTCAATGTGTTAAATTTACTTATTCATTAGGCTTCTATAGTTATATAATTATATTGTTATACATCTTTTTATAACTAATTTTTCAAGTACTATATGTATTTCAGCCACCACCCCATCCCCCTGTTCCCCAAACTTAGGCCCCCTGTCTCCCATCTCGGAAACGCATCCCCCGCCGTCCCCACATCCCCGTCCCCGAAACTCCGTGGAACTATGGTTTTACATGTTAACATAGCATGCTCTTCTGTCATACCTATCTCTCTTCAAATGAACCTTGGGATGTATTTATAATGAGTTCTTGTCTCTTAATTTTTGGTAGGATGAAAAATTTTCCCTTGTCCATTCAATAGCTTTTAACTTTAACTTTTAAACCTTCTTTAAGAGGAGAGTGTCCACCTAAAATGTTCTGTTTTGGCCACTTCATAAATTTCTGAACCCCATGCTAAATTCATCACTTTTCACTGTAATGTATGGCCCTAAATAAATAGTATTTTGAATATGGGTCTATGGAAATTACCTCTTAACTTTTTAAAGCTAAAAGTTGGGGCTATAACATCTCTCTCTTTGCAAATCTCATAGCCCTCAGTGAGGAGATCAGCTTCCTTTATAAAGATTGTCAATTTCCAGTTTTCATGCAACGGTTGGTTTGACCACTCAACCATCTAGTCCCTTAAATCTCTGTTTCAAATTTTCCTGACTATCTTGTTCTTGGTTTTTCTTGTTTTACTTTATATAAAAAAAATTCCACTCTGGAAGTCCACATACACAGGAAAATCATTATGAAATCAAAATGAAAGAGCCCTTTCAAGAATATTCCCATGAAACACAACATGCAGTTTTGCATGTTCCAGCAACTTCAATTGGTCCACAATGCTTGGGCGTTGACATTCTGCACCTTGTGGAGAGAGAGTTATTGAGCTTGATAAATGCATAACTAAGCCTGTTCTATGTTCTCCCTATGGTAGTCCACAGGAACTTGAATCACCCTTGAAATTTTGCAAACTTGGTTCATTTTTGAATCAGTGAATCAGCGGCATGCATTGCAGCAAGAGGACTCTTGTATGCAGTCAAGTGCTCACTGTTTTATTTTTTAAATTGGACAGAATATTAGTTCTGTACCGATATCCAAAAGTCTATAGAAAGAGCACATTTTGGGCACCCCAAGGATTGGCTTCAGCAACTGAATGTGCACCTCACATGCTTAAGTAATGCCACAAATCAATTATGCTCAAACTGTGGGCACACATTGATCTCTGTCAGTCACAAGGTAGCAGAGAGGACACTCACTAGATAAGTAGCAAACAATCTATCTAGTTAGACTACAAAAGAAGATGTAATGGAACTATAAATGGTGACAGAAGCACTATTACACTTACAATGGTTGCAAACTATGTTACCCCAAGTTTCCGGGACGGGGATGGCAGGGGACAGGGGGACGCGTATCGGGGACAAGGACAGGAGGGAGGCCAATTTTTAGGGAACGGCAGGGGATGTCTATTAAAAAATAGGAAAAATTTAAAAAATATAGAAAATTTCAAATATTCATATGATAAAGCAATCATCATATACATCACAGAACCTTAACACATAATATTATAGTTCAATTGATATTTTCATTTCATAGAAAGCAATCATCATATACATCAGTCTTTCTATGCTGCGCATACTATAACCTATTTCAAACTTATGTCAAATTGCTTATTGATATGATATGGGTATGTACTGATTTATTGGCTGTTATTTTATTTTCATTTTGTTGATCTGTCAGTTGATAAAAATCCTGAATATGGAATGTGAGGGAAGAGACATCAGGTATTGAGAAACAGTACGATTGTAGATATATTGTGGTTAACTGTGCAGATTAAATTCAAAATATACACCAAACAATGACATGGTTTATCCCAGGCACAAATTACTCAAAATAACACAAGTTTCAACTCAGCCTTAAACTTATACAGGCTGTAAGTATATTTTAAAATACAGGAGTAAACAGAAGAATCAAACAAATGCAGAAAGTGAAACACAAACATAAAAAGAATAAAGTTTCAAACCCTGCGATACCTGCATTGCGTGGGAGGAAGAAGTTAAAATAAGCAATGACTCCCTTGTCTTTTTTGCTTTGTTGCGATTGTATTCTCTAACCCTCGTGTGCGTGAGCTGAAGCTTTCATTCATGGCGGCAATTTTAAGACTTTAAGTTTAAAGTTTTGAACTTTAATTCCCACGGCAAAGGGAATGCCCAATATTATAATAATCATGCTTTTTTAAATTAAAGCTTTAAAAATTAAACATTTAATTTTGAGATTTTCCTTTAATTTTGAGATTTTCGTTAATTTTTTTTAAATAATCATAGGGGACGGCTAGTGTTAAGGGACGTCTAGGCGTCCCCTGTCCATACCGGGATGGCTAGCCATCCCTTAGCGTTTCCAATTTTTTCTCAGGCATACCTCCCAAGAAGTCCACGTGTGTCTCACCCTAGTAGGCATCAACCAAAGGTATCAAAGAAAAAGCTAGTTACTAACTACCAAACCGGATTGACCAGCGTAGGTCAAGCAACTTCATAGATTCGAGGTCAAGTGAGCCCTAGGTATAAATAGTTGGAACTGATCCCTACTCTATAGTTGGTCAAGCACCATAATTTGGATATGTCAATTCAATAGTTGCAATGAGTGCCAAGTGGGCCAATCAAGCTCATGAGAGATGGTTTCTTGTGAACCATCACTCATGAAAGATGGGTTCTTGTTAACCACCACTCGTGAAAGATAGGTCATGAAGATTGACTTGATATAGAAACACAACTTACTCCACATAACACCAAATTCATAAAAATAAGGTTGACTTGACATTAAGACGCAACTGACTCCCTAAAACATCAAATTCATAAAAATGAAGTTTACCATCACTAGATTGCACTAATGAAAATGAATGTGGCATGCTACCTATTGAAATTTGTGATATAATCTTGGAATCATGATCCCATGTATAGGTGAAAGCCAAATATTTACAAGCTATTAAAATAACAAATCTTCAAAACCCACAAACAAGAAAAACCAACTCTTTAAGGAAATACCAACAGTAGAAAAAGCCAAAATAACAATAATCACTTCAAGAACTTTGATGTTTAGTGCAAAGAAGTCCATGAAGAAGTAACCTGAAAAATGAAATTAGTTGAAAATTCCAGGCTGCTGAAATTGAGGCAAGTCAATATCTTATCATTTGCTTGCCATTGGAATCTAGATTATGAAAATTGAAAGGTTGAGCACACACCTGAGTGAAACCTCTTACACGGAAAAGACCATGTAAGCTTCCAGACATCTCATATCTATATACTGTACCCAATTCTGCAACTTTAAAAGGTAAATCTCTGTACGAGCGTGTGCTGTTTTTGTAGACTAGTATATGATAGGGGCAATTCATAGGTCTAAGTTGATAAAGCTCATCTTCTATATCCATTTGATCGAACATATTTTCTTTGTAAAAATCTAAATGTCCACTTATCTTCCAAAGATCAGCTTTGGCCACATGTGGTGTATAAAGAAGCTCATAACCATGCTGTATATGAGTTTTCTTCCAAAAATCTTCAATATGATTCCTAACAATAGCTCCTTTAGGATGCCAAAACACCAAGCCCCCTCCTGCTTCCTCCTGAAAATATAAAAACACAACCATTCTTATAAAGTTGTATTTATACTCATGAGTTCGTCACAATCAATAACCTTCAGAAATATTGTAAGAGTAACTATAAATACAAGTAAAAACCATGAACAAATTGTTAATAGCTTAAGTAATCGTCATTTTAAACAACATCAAGGTTATCTGTATTCTTCAATGCAATCTGATGTTCCTTCTAATTGAATTGGGAAGCCACGAGGGCTACAGCTGCAATATACAGCCTGTATCAAAAACAGAATAGTGATGGTATACAACTAAGATACCAGATAAACATGCAAGGAGTGTAATGGAGACTAGCATACGGGAACACAAATAGATGGTAGAAATGCATTTCTGCACATTTAGCGATGCAGTATCAGTTCCATAGTAGCTTGGTCGAAAATGAAAAGAATTTTACAGTTTGGTAGAGTGCATGGAAACAGACAAATTCTATGTGTGCATGTGTTTAAACTTTATCTTTAATGAAATCAATAATAAACTTATAAAGAAATAGTTTTATTGCTAACTATTTTCATTAAATCTCACATTATTTTTAATACATAAATCTGGGTCAAATAGATCTATGTACTCTATCTTCATCTGTGCAGATTTGGTGACAGGTACTTGCAGTGGGATGTTGGAAAACCTTTGGATACAAAAGAGATAACATACAGAGTATGCATATAATGCCATACAAAATAGGGAATGCCATACAAAATAGGGAATTCAAAATACCATTCATCAATTTAGAAATATGATTGACGTGAGACAATTTCAATTAAAATTCCAACACAAGACGGAAGAAATAGCAGCCCGCATATATTAATCATTGAAAGAAAGAATTTTCAAAGCCACAAATTATCTCTACAAAATACAATTTTCTGCAAAAACACCCTGCAGCCAAAAGCAGGCCAATACCATGAAAGAAACTCAAAGTTGAGTGGTGTATGTGAAAAGGAAGACATTTTTCTTGTCTATATATGTAAGAAATCTTTCTTTTCCTTTTCATTATTTTTAATTTTACTAGTCCAAAAGTTCATGAAATACAAATACAGGCAGAACATACATCCGAGAAGACCATGTACAATCCAGAAACAGGAAAACACATATCTGGGAGGGAAATGTATCATGAAACATAGATTCTGAGTAACATAGAGGTATGATGCCACAGTTACTGTTTTGGCTTATAGTTATTTTAATAGAATAATGAGGGTACTAAACCAGAAACTAAAAATCATCACACCATCTTGACCAGGATGCAATTACAGACATTCTAGCCAACATGACCAATCAGAAGCAAACTAAAAAAAACCTTTTCACCATTTAAACAGGGCTTATTACAGTGCTTCGTGCAAAACAGCACAGTATTGCATATCAAACAATGCACTGGCTGGCAATCAGGGCCAAAGTAGCTTATACATCTCAAAATGGCAAGACAAAATACCCAACTGCGTCCACATTACAACAGTTCTGCATTTAGGACAAGAAAAACTGGGAGCAATATACACAGCATTCCAATCAGAGTGAGATTTGGGGTATGCACTTTCTTCTCCTTGGGATTGGTCCAAGATATCTTGCAAGGATTTGAAATTGCTATTCCTTGGTCCAAGCCTCTGCCTCTGGGTGTTTCTCCACCATCACCTGACTCATGAGTTGCCACACCAGAAGCAACACCAACAGCAGTTGTGCCTATGCACTGAAAGATGTGATTCAAGTCCACATCACCACCTTTTTGCAACTTACCTAAGTGTGGCAAGTCTCCTTCAACAGCAGCAGAGAGGCACTAGATTGCACTAAAGCGGATTCTATGCCATACTCTGATCTGTATCAGACCTAGGAGTGGCAAGAAGGTCAGCATAGAAACCAACCAGGAAACGTATCTGACTGGTTGCAAGTTATATTGAACATCAACATGCAATGGAAATGTAAATAAAAATGCGGAAGCACCATTACACAATTAATAGAAATAAGGAATGGAAATAAAGCTCTTTATTCATCTGGAAAAATAAATTAAATACATGAGTTCTATGCTGGAATATTCCTGTTGGCTGAATCCAGAGACAGACTGTTAGGAGTTACAGAGAATGACAGAAGGTAAAATAGTAATATACAATGTCCAGCTCAACAAGAATCCAATTGAATTAAATTATAAGAAGCATACAATTGGTTATAAGAAGCATGTGTGTGTGTGTGTGTGTGTGTGTGTGTGTATTATGACTGTCATGGCTGCCAACACATAGGTGCCGCCCCTAACAGCTGAAGGCATTCATTTAATCCAAAATAACATCAGATTTGGTTGTTCTAAGTTGAAGTGTGGGTGAGTGAAGAAGAGGCGTTTTCCTTCATGTTTGCTATTCATTGACTTGGTTAAAATTATGTTTCCTTATTCTTGCAAATAATAATCAACATCAGACATGCCTCAGTATGCATGATGCTGCCCCTATGAATATGATATTAATTTAATGCAAGCAAGGAAAAATCAGATTTCTGCTATTCAAAAAGGAGGTGTGGTAAGAAGGAGAGGGGGGGAGTCGATTCTTAAGAACTGCATTTAAATTAATGATCTGAGACTTACCTGTTCACCGCCGCACCAATCCTACCCCAGCTCCCTTGATTGTTGTCCCCTCTGCCACTTTTTTTCCAAAAACTCTTTGAAATGAGCCTTTTCCCTTCTCTATTCACCACCGTTGTGCCAATGATAATGATTTTTCTTTCATATTCGTGGTGATCCCCCCAATAATCCCTGCTCCTTTAATCATTTTTATTATTTTTGCATGCAGTAGGTTCGACTATAGTTTTTTTTAGAATGGCTCTTTTCTTTTTCTGCCGTAATTGCATGATTTTCATGCCATGCTTTAATAAGTTTATCAATTTTTAATAATCTATTTTTTTTTTCATTCTTTCATGTAATTTTGTTTTAAAATTAATTTTAGAATTTATCAACTAACTTATATATATATCAGGGAGACTTGGAGACGCGTCCCCACCCCCCCTAAAATGGCTCCTCCCAGGTATAGGGGGACGACTGGGGGATGGTCCCCTGGCATCCCCTTTTTTTTAAAAAAGTAGGGAGACGTTTCTGAACCGGGGGGATGGTCAATAAGGAAAGGGGGGCGGCTGACCGTCCCGAGAACGGCCAGGGGACGCCTAAGCCATCCCTCAGCCGTCCCCCACATGATGGCAAGTTTTAAACACATTTAAAAATAATAAAAACCCAAAATTCATGGCTTTAGTGGGCCCCATCCTTTTATGCTACTCTTTTGAGGAAAAAGTCACTCATTTCATTCATTTGTGAGTTTGTTTTGTGAAGGGGAGAAAAAGCAGCCAAGGGTTTGAAGTTGCAGCCATTGAAGGAGGAAGAACAGCAGTTTGACAGAGGAGAAGAGGTTGAAGCTAGTGTTGTTGGGAGTGCAAATCCACCAAAGAGGTATGCATTTGCTTTCCTTCTAATTTTTTTCAAGCTTTTTGCAAAATCTCAAGCATACAATGTCTGATTTTTTTATTTTATTTTTTTGCATTTTTCAGTTGAAACTTGCATTTAAAATATAAAAAACATGAGCAACAGTGGGGGTGGGAGCGAAAGTGAAGATGAAGTGCAAAATAGAAGAGAAAGTGTGAGGGTGTTAGTGGAGAGCGAACAAACCCATACCATTGCCCTTCAACAATCATGGAATGCTATGCAAAGCACCCTTTAAACAAAAAAAACCTTTCCTTCAATATGTTACACTCATGAGCCAAAGACAAAAAAAAATCAAGGGGGAGTAGGCTGTGGTATTGCCATGTTTTCAAAAAAGAAGTTAGGGGCAGCTACACAAGGGTAAGGTGTCATTTTTTGGGTGAGGCGGGCCATGGAGTTAGAATGTGTCCTGCGTTAAAAGATGATGAAGCAATAGAGTGCCAAAGATTGCAAATGGAGGTGGATGGGGTTCAAGGTGGGTCATCTTCTTTTCCAAGTACACAATCAACTATGCCTATGCATTCCACAGTTGGTGGTAATGAAGTTGCCACGAGGAAAGAGGAAGGTGAGTGGTAGTGGGAAGGGAGCTTCAGTTGAGTCTTTGTTTATGTAGTATGCCGCCCGATTTGCACTTGATTTTTTTTGTGTTTTTGATGAGCGTTTTGAGATGTTTTAACAATGATTCATACAATAGTATATTGCAGAAAAAATAGAAGATATTGCAATTAAACTTTCAATTCAAAAGTGAAATATAAAGGGTTTACAGCTGAAAATTCCAGATTTTTCTACAAGCTTATATACTTAGCTTTTTACCAAAATAATGATAATCCGGTTCATAAAATATCCCCTAATATCTAAATCAACAATACCCAAAAAAATCTGGGAGTTACAATTTTGGAACTCATAGGAGAAATGTGTTTGAAGAACCCTCTAAAATGGACGCCAACTGCAAGAATCATCTCCAATGGCAGAAAAGTTGCACGCACGAAGCTCTCCAACCTTGGACGACCCCAAATGAAGCATTACAACCTCTAGAAACCCTAGCCGCCCTTGCAAACGATCAGCCCTCTCTCCAAGATGTATGGCCAGCCTAGGAAGATGGTACGGCCAGCAATAAAGGCAATGAAACTTCTTAAATCTACTGCTAGTGTATTCAAATCTGCCCTACAATACGAACTCTCCAATCTAAAATATAACTTTGATGCCCAAACTGTAAGTCTCAATCTGTAATGAAGCTCACATGTGATTCTTGAAGTGAAATCACCAAGAATTCTCTAAACTGTATCTTTCAACAGCGTAGAGAATGCTGCTTGCAAGGGTTTTCGTCCTCACAAACCCTGAGAAGATAACTCTCCTCCAAAACCAAAACCAAATCAACATCTTATCCAACCACCCAAATGAGCTCTCAACTCCCCCTTTATAAAGAACTCCTTGATGTGACCCCTTGATGTGACTCCTTGATGTAGCCCTTTGATGTGACTCCCTTAAGTCACTTTTTGAAGATATATTAATAAGGTGACTTTATTAATTTATCATTAAAGTATGTCCCTTTATAACCCTTTAATATAATTATTTAATATTACCCTTTTGACTTTGCACGTTTTGCCTAATAACATTAAATAATTAAAACAATGATTATTCTTTAAGAAGGTTGGAAAACGGGTACATTACAGTCCGCCCTTCCCAAAGATTGTTTGTCCTCAAGCAATGTCGATACACCCTTTGATCAACAGACTAATCCAAACTGGAATCAAGAATGATCCCAGGGTCCCAAGTCAACCTAGGAGATCTATAGTACCATCCCCTCAAGGCATTGACTTGCAAGGTACCAACACAAGGGACCTCCTGGAAACTACCGATAAGAAGAGTGATAGCAAACCACCAAAACTCAATCCACTCCTCAACATTATGTCCCTCAAGAGAGCCAAATTGATGTACCACCAGAGCAAGCTCGAGTAAATCCATACTGGCTCTCTCATCCCAAACAGAAGCTGCTCTAAAAACTAGTGTGGATCTCGAGTTCCAAGTGAATCTCAAAAAGGAATTGCCATGCTGACATTGCACCATTTTGATCACAACTAGCAAACCAACATGCTCAAACTGCACCCTTCCAGAAAAGTAATCATCATCAACACCCATACTAAAAACCCTGAGAGGGCTGAACTCATTGCCATGTAATATATCCTACCAAGGCATCTCAATGAAAACCACATCGACTAGCTCACTGTCAATCATGATCTTGGGCAATAGAGAAAAGAATCTGGTTTGCCATAAAGAACGAAATCCAAGATATCCCTTAATGACATCCCAAAAATGAAGCAAGTCAATCATCACAGTAAAATATGCAGATATATATATTAACATCCCAAACGGGTTGTAGTAGTCATCCCTCATACTAGTGGAAGCTAGCAATAATTGCTCTAACTCTGTGAATCCTCCCACAACCTGCTGCCATGAAGATTGTAAGTACTCGAAATCCATTTGATCATAAACCGAAGTCGCCATAATCAATGCTGAAATACTAGGGCAGCAGCTATCATAAAAATTTCCACTCCAATGTTGAGCTAGAGGTAGTGGCCCTTCCATTTGAATGCTATCATGATCTCCTGGATTTGCAGAAAACAGTCTTCAGTTGTATAGAGCTCAACAAAAGTTGAATACATTGCAGCCCCTATGGGAGCAAGAGAAGTAGTTTGGCTTCGTAAATTGCTTGTGGGACTCTTTGGTGAGCCCTTGAATCCTACAATTATTCATTGTGATAATCAGAGTTGCATCAAACTCTCTGTAAATCCTATCTTCCATGATAGATCCAAGCACATTGAGATCCCCTATCATTATGTAAGAGATATGGTGGAAAGGAAAGTGATCCAGTTGGAGTATGTTAGTACAAATGATCAAACTGCAGACATTCTCACCAAGCCTCTCTCCCGAATCAAGGTAGAGCACTTTAGGAAGAAACTTGGTATGGTTGAAATGTAATTTGATATTTATGTTTGAAATACAAATTATTTATAAATTGTACTAATCTATAAAGATGTTTAATGTGTAAACTATTTTGTCATGTGTGTGACTCCATGACCTTATGGGCCTACTCCCCCTGTGTACATTATTGAAAGGTGACGATCTTTCTAATAATGAACACTTGTATTTGACATTGTAAAGTGACGACTCTACAATGATAAACTATAATGATAGATATCATGTGACTTGATATCTGTGGACATGTCATGATAGTATCTCTTGGACACTTTGATGGATATCATGGGACTTGATGTCATCTGTAGATCATTGTGATCCTTAAGAGATTATCATGGTGGATATTTATATCCGTGGATATGCCATGAATTATGGTAGACATCATGTGACTTGATGTCAGTGCACATACCATAATGAAGATGTGTTATGAAGAATGTCATGTGACTTGACAATATTGAGTAAAACATACCATATCTTCGATGTCACGTGTGAAGGTGATATCTCTACTTATTTGATTTGAAATATCTTCCCTAGCTAAGAGGGAGTGTTAATGAGATATAGCTTCGGTCAGATATAAATGATGATTGCTAAATAGCATCATCATCATTTATATGTGATCGAATTTAATCTTTAAAATATATTTCTGGAAATAAGTAAAACGAATTTATAAGCATGCATAAATTCGAAATAATAAAATGATGATCAAATTCTGCATTGAATTAAATTCGGAACTCATATTATATATATCCGCCATGTATGTGAGGGCGTATGTATTATGTTACTAAACCGAGTGTTAGTCGGTTGCCTTTGGGACCCGCACGCCCAAAGGGACACGTCCCATGAGCGGACGTGTCTCCACGTGTGGAGACACGCCCTCTCATGAGACACGTCTCTTAGAGGCGGGTCTCCAAGGGTATTTAACATTGTTCCAAGGGTATTTAACAAGAGAAATGTGTTTGTAGAACCCTCTAAAATGGACGCCAACTGCAAGAATCACCTCCAATGGCAGAAAAGTTGCACACACGAAGCTCTCCAACCTTGGACGACCCCAAATGAAGCATTACAACCTCTAGAAACCCTAGCCGCCCTTGCAAATGATCAACCCTCTCTCCAAGATGTATAGCCAACCTAGGAAGATGGTACGGCCAGCAATAAAGGCATTCAAACTTCTTAAATCTGCTACTAGTGTATTCAAATCTGCCCTACAATACGAACTCTCCAATCTGAAATATAACTTTGATGCCCAAACTATAAGTCTCAATCTGTAATAAAGTTCACATGTGATTCTTGAAGTGAAATCACCAAGAATTCTCCAGATTGTATCTTTCAACAGCATAGAGAATGCTGCTTGCAAGGGTTTTTGTCGTCACAAACCCTAAGAAGATAACTTTCCTCCAAAACCAAAACCAATTTCAATATCTTCATCCAGCCACCCAAATGAGCTCTCAACTCCCCCTTTATAAAGAACTCCTTGATCTTCTAGAAAGACCCAAGAAGAGTGTTCAACAAGCTTTAGAAGAATATTTCAATACTCCTTGATGTGACCCCTTGATGTGACTCCTTGATGTGACCCCCTGATGTGACTCCTTGATGTAGCCCTTTGATGTGACTCCTAATATTTAAGTCACTTTTTGAAGATATTAATATAAGGTGACTTTATTAATTTATCATTAAAGCATGTCCCTTTATAACCCTTTAATATAATTATTTAATATTACCCTTTTGACTTTGCACTTTTTGCCTAAAATAATGATGGAACAATGTTAAATACCCTTGGAGACCCGCCTCTAAGAGACGTGTCTCATGAGAGGGCGTGTCTCCACACGTGGAGACACGTCCGCTCATGGGACGTGTCCCTTTGGGCGTGCGGGTCCCAAAGGCAACCGACTAACACTCGGTTTAGTAACATAATACATACGCCCTCACATACATGGCGGATATATATAATATGAGTTCCGAATTTAATTCAATGCAGAATTTGATCATCATTTTATTATTTCGAATTTATGCATGCTTATAAATTCGTTTTACTTATTTCCAGAAATATATTTTAAAGATTAAATTCGATCACATATAAATGATGATGATGCTATTTAGCAATCATCATTTATATCTGACCGAAGCTATATCTCATTAACACTCCCTCTTAGCTAGGGAAGATATTTCAAATCAAATAAGTAGAGATATCACCTTCACACGTGACATCGAAGATATGGTATGTTTTACTCAATATTGTCAAGTCACATGACATTCTTCATAACACATCTTCATTATGGTATGTGCACTGACATCAAGTCACATGATGTCTACCATAATTCATGGCATATCCACGGATATAAATATCCACCATGATAATCTCTTAAGGATCACAATGATCTACAGATGACATCAAGTCCCATGATATCCATCAAAGTGTCCAAGAGATACTATCATGACATGTCCACAGATATCAAGTCACATGATATCTATCATGATAGTTTATCATTGTAGAGTCGTCACTTTACAATGTCAAATACAAGTGTTCATTATTAGAAAGATCGTCACCTTTCAATAATGTACACAGGGGGAGTAGGCCCATAAGGTCATGGAGTCACACACATGACAAAAGAGTTTGCACATTAAACATCTTTATAGATTAGTACAATTTATAAATAATTTGTATTTCAAACATAAATATCAAATTACATTTCAACCATACCAAGTTTTTTCCTAAAGTGCTCTACCTTGATTTGGGAGAGAGGCTTGGTGAGAATGTCTGCAGTTTGATCATTTGTACTAACATACTCCAACTGGATCACTTTCCTTTCCACCATATCTCTTACATAATGATAGGGGATCTCAATGTGCTTGGATCTATCATGGAAGATAGGATTTACAGAGAGTTTGATGCAACTCTGATTATCACAATGAATAATTGTAGGATTCAAGGGCTCACCAAAGAGTCCCACAAGCAATTTACGAAGCCAAACTGCTTCTCTTGCTCCCATAGAGGCTGCAATGTATTCAGCTTTTGTTGAGCTCTATACAACTGAAGACTGTTTTCTGCAAATCCAGGAGATCATAGCCGATCCTAAACTGAAGCAACATCCTGATGTGCTTTTCCGATCGGTTACACTTCCAGCCCAATCTGAATCAGAGTACCCATGTAGATCTAGTTGGTTATTTTTGTAAAGAAGACCATATCCAATAGTGCCTTGAAGATATCTCAAGATATGTTTCACAGCCATTAGGTGAATTGCCTTTGGCTCACACATGAACTGGCTGAGAACATTCACTGCATAGCAAATATCAGGTCCGGTGTTAACCAGGTACATCAAGGATCCAATCATCTGTCTATAAAGGGTTGGATCTGCTAACTTGGATTTTGCTGCTGCTTCTTTCAGTTTGTGAAGGTTGGTTTCCATAGGTGTAGACATTGGTCTACAGTCCAACATTCCAAATCTCTTTAGAATATCAATAGTATACTTCCCTTGGTTTAGTATAATGCCCTCTGATTTCTGCCATACTTCCAAACCTAGGAAGTAGTGTAGAATGCCCAAGTCTTTCATATCAAATTCAGAAATTAGATCCTGCTTTCCTTGAGCAATGAGGTGATCTTCTCCTGTTATCAGCAGGTCATCAACATATAAAATAATTATTAGCATATCACCTTTGATTACCTTGAAGTAGAGATTGGAGTCAGCATCATTTTTGGAAAATCCTAGTCCCAAGAGATAGTTGTCAATTCTTTCATACCAGACCCTGGGAGCCTGTTTAAGTCCATAGAGGGCTTTCTTCAGTCTACACACATGTGAGTCAGGTTTATGTATCACAAAACCTTCAAGCTGTTCCAGATAGACTTCCTCTTCAATGGTTCCATTCAAGAAGGCAATTTTCACATCCATTTGATGGATCTTCCAGCCTTTAGCTGCAGCAATGGCTAGTATTGCTCTTAGCGATGTGTAGCGGGCAACAGGTGCAAATGTTTCTTCATAATCAATGCCTTCCTTTTGAGAAAAACCTCTTGCCACAAAACATGCTTTATGTTTTTCTATACTGCCATCAGCAGCATGCTTGATTTTGATGAGCCATTTGGAAGACACAAAAGATTTCTCTTTCGATTTAAGCACTATATCCCATACATCATTCTTTAGAATGGACTGATATTCCTCCGTCATTGCATCCTTCCATGCTTGATGTCGGAAAACTTATGTAACACTGACAGGTTCTGAGTTTATGATGTTGTTCATTAGAGCAACATAGCTAGAGAACGGTTTGGGTCTTTTACTCTCCCTAAATGTTCCTTTGGGTGCTGCATGATCCTCGGCTTCTTTGATCATCTTTCTGGCCCAAAGTGGTCTCTTTCTGTTGTTGTCATTTGTATTCTCATCTGAAGCAGAAAGAAGTTCATGTGGCATTTCATCAGGATGCTCCCTCTGAATCTCAGGAGCAGGTTCCATTTCAAGTACTCTAGGGGAATAGGTTTCTATCTCACTAGAACTTCTTGCCCTCTTGAATGCAATGTCTTCTTCAAAGATGACATCTCTGCTCAATTCAATTTGTTTCTGCGCGGGTATGAATATCCTGCAGGCTTTGGAGGTTTCACTATAACCCACAAATACTCCCTTCTTTCCAGAAGGTTCTAGTTTGAATCTCTTCTCTTTGGGCACATGAATATAGACAGGACAGCCAAAAATCCTAAAATGACTAATGTCAGGTTTTATGCCGGTAAAGGCTTCTTCAGGAGTTTTGTTATCAAGATGACAATGAGGACATCTATTTTGGATATAGACAGTAGTCCTAGAGGCTTCTGCCCAGAAAGAAGTTTCAATGTTTTGGTCAAGCAACATTGCCTTAGCAGCTTCTACAATGGTTCTATTTTTTCTTTCAGCAACCCCATTTTGTTGAGGGTTGTAGGCAACTGTGAACTCCCTCTTAATTCCAGCACTCATGCAGAATTCCTTAAAAATTTCAGAGGTGTATTCTTTCCCATTGTCTGTCCTTAAGGTTTTTATTTTCTTTCCGGAAAAGTTTTCAGTAAGGGCTTTGAACTCTTTGAACCTTTTGAGGACTTCTATTGATTCTTTACACTTAAGGAAATAGATCCAGGTTTTCCTAGAGAAGTCATCTACAAATATGGCATAGTATAGAAATCCTGCTTTAGAGGGTACAAACATGGGTCCACATAAGTCTGAGTGAACCAATTCTAACACATTTAGGATTTTGCTCAAACTATAGGAAAAGGATCCCTTTGTATTCTTTCCTAAGGCACAACCTTTACAAGTTCCTTCATGAGATGGTTTTAACTTAGGTAAGCCTGTTACAAGTTTTTCCACAGAAGGTAGGGCACAGAAATGAAGGTGTCCTAATCTTCTATGCCAAATCTCATTTGAATCAAAGGTGTCAAGGGTAAGGGCTTGTTTAACTTCAGTGCATAGTTTGTAAAGGTACCCTTGTCTTACACCTATGGTTTGGGCTTTTTTGATAGTTGAGTTCTTAGGCCATGCTAGAACTTTCCCATCTATAAAGGTAACTCTATATCCATTGTCTTCAAGGGCGGAGATGGATATTAGATTCCTCTTTATTCCAGGTACAAATAAGACTCCAGTGAGTTGAAGAGAAAGACAAGATTTCAGTTTGCAAAATCATCCCCAATGGTTACTTCTTCATCAGACTTTTCAGTCATAGTGTCTAGGTGTTCTCTGAATCCTATGATATGTCTAGAAGAACCACTATCAATTACCCAGTTGTGGGTGTTGTTAGATACTTGACTAGATAGGGTTGTATAGAACACAAAGTTCTCAGATTCATGATCTGAATTTGTCTTTCCTACTTTGGCAAAAGATGTTTGTTGCTTTGATCTATCAGGGCACTTCATTGCATAGTGGCCATATTCATCACATCTAAAGCATTGCACTTGAGAGATGTCTTTCTTCTTAGAAGATCCCTTTCCATTGGAATTTCTCTTTCTTTTAAAAGATCCTCTCTTGTAGGAGTTTTTCTTATTCCTTTTATTAGACGTTGTGTTGAGTACATGAATGTCTTCATCTATGTTCTTCTGTTTATTTTCTTTTGTGGAGAGTCTTGTTTCTTCTTGAAGGCAGTCAATTCTTAGCCTATCAAACTTAGGGAGTTTAGATCTCACACTTATTCCTTGAACAAATGACTCCCATGAGTTTGGTAGGCCTCCTAGTGCAATTAGGGTTAACTCTTTGCTATCAATCTGATATCCAATTGTGGATAATTGATCCCTTAGTTCAATGATCCTCATGAAGTATGCATTAATGGACTCTCCTTTGTTTATTTGAGCATTGTTGATTTGCCTCTTTAATGCAAGAGTCCTACTGGTGTTGTTGATCTCATAGGTACTCTCAAGAGATTTGAACATATGATATGCAGTTTCATGTTTCGCTAAGATGGGCACTATATGATCCCTAACTGCATCTACTAGGATTTTCATGGCTTTTTCATTGTTTTCAATCCATTGAGTTTTCTCAGGATCAGCCTCTGGTTCCTTTTTATTTTCTCTCACAAGTGAGTCTAGTTTATTCTCTTTAAGGATCATCATGATTCTAAATTTCCATGATGTGAAGTTGTCTACTCCTGCAAGACGATCTTCAAATCTGATCACACTTGACATTATGAAGAATGTGATGTGAATTTGATTTTAGAAAATACAAATTTTCTAGAACAATCTGATATTTAGATTTGATTTGGATTCACACAACTTGGCTCTGATACCATGTAAATGTAATCAAATCTTTATCAAATAGGATCCTAATAAATCTAAGGAAACACTAAGGTCAGAAATTCTGTGTGAGAATTCTAAGTCAAAAACAATTCCCAGATTTCTACTCTTTATGTTGAATGTGCTGATTGCAGAACATTAATGATTTCGATGTTTGCATATCAATGATGGAACAATGTTAAATACCCTTGGAGACCCGCCTCTAAGAGACACGTCTCATGAGAGGACGTGTCTCCACCCCGCCTCTAAGAGACGCGTCTCATGAGAGGACGTGTCCCTTTGGGCTCGCGGGTCCCAAAGGCAACCGACTAACACTCGGTTTAGTAAACATAATACATACGCCCTCACATACATGGCAGATATATATAATATGAGTTCCGAATTTAATTCAATGCAGAATTTGATCATCATTTTATTATTTCGAATTTATGCATGCTTATAAATTCGTTTTGCTTATTTCCAGAAATATATTTTAAGGATTAAATTCGATCACAAATAAATGATGATGATGCTATTTAGCAATCATCATTTATATCTGACCGAAGCTATATCTCATTAACAAGATCATTTTCAAAGAAGGATTTTCTCAAACCTGTTGAGACAAGGTATGCCACTTCATTTTGTTGCACTTTCAATTTTTCAAATTTTGAAACTTCAAAGTTCAAACATTTCAATTTGTATTCATAATTTGATTTTGTTTTAATGAATCGTTGAATCAATGAATGTAGATATGCCACATACTTCATCTTGTTGGAGAGGATGCTTGAGGTGCATAAGCCTCTACAATTGATGATGGTCAATGCAGAGTGGACTAGATGGCCTAATTCAAGTTCTGCTCAATGAAAGGCCATCAAACAAAAGATCCTCAATGACGATTGGTGGTCCAATGTGAGGTAAGACATATTAGATTGCTGATTTTCATATTCAATTTCTGATTTTAATTTTTTAATTTTATTGTTCAATGTTCCAACTTTTGAAGTTTCTAACATGTCAATTAACTATTTTGAACTTTTTGTTTGCATTTTGCAAATATATTTGCTCCTTCATCTCGCCTATTGTAGATGTCATCCAATATGCTAATACAGACTCTCCTAGTCTTGGAGAGATATATGAAACATTTGACAATATGCTTGGGAAGATCAAGCAAACAGTTTTAGCAAAGGATCCCACTTCGGATTTATATGAGCAACACATTAGGCCCATTGTGACGCGAAGGTGGAATACAATGAACACCCCACTTCATATGGTTGCCTTTTCTCTAAATCCCAAATGGTATGCACCAAGGGATGGTAGGGTGCCTCCATGCGATGACCCTGAGGTTTTAGATGGGTTCACACGAGCCATTGATAAGATGTATTCAACAAAGCAGGCTTCACTACTTCGGACACAATTCTTAGACTTTGCAAATCTTCATGGCCCAAACTTGAGTAAACCACAGGCGAGGTTGGATAGAGCTATATTAGCTCAAACAGACCCTATTGAATGGTTGACATGGCATGGGAGGGATACACGGCAGTTGAAGACACTTGTTACTCACCTTCTTGCACAGGTTGCTAGTTCCTCTGTTGTAGAGAGGAATTGGTCCACACATAGCTTTATCCACTCCTTCAAGAGGAATAGACATACCTCTAGACAAGCGGAGAAGCTAGTGGCCGTTCATAGTGCTCTTTGACTTCAGGATCGGCAGACTCCAGAGTATCGACAGACTCCAACTCTACAGCGGGATATAGATCCCGAGGACGTGGCCCAAGTAGATGAGGAGACAGCTGAGGGTTTGGTTGGGGTTTCGTTGGTTGAGGCTGAGGTGGACCATCGCAGTGGCAATGACTTAGAGGATGACTCTAATTTTGATGCAGTTATAGGAGATCTTGCGGATTAGGGGCAGCAATGCTACTGCTCTTTGTTTATTGTATTTTGATTTTCATATCATACTTAAAAACTATATGGCAGCAATGTAGCCTTTGGGCATTTTGATATAAGTTCATAAATTGTAACTTGGAAGTTGTTTCATGATTCATGTATGCTAATTTTGAATTTTGAATGCGTATTGAATATTGACAAATAATGTTGAACACAAATGTTATATGTTAAGGTTCTATAATGTATATTATGCATGCCTTATCCATGTTTTCATATAAATATTTAAAATTTCCCTATATATTTAAAATTTTCCCTATATTTTGTATAGCCATCCCCCCACCATCCCCAAATTTGGCCTCAAAATCCGGAAACTTGGGGACTCGTCCCGTTGTCCCCCTCTGTCCCGGAAACTTGGGGTAACATCGATATATATATATATATATATTAGGCAATCGAATCATGGGTCAATGAGTTTGACTCGAAAACTACACGGTTGAATCCTGATAGCAATATCATAATTTGACACGCTGTGGAAGAAACCTCCTACTTATCAATTAAATCTGTTAATTTTCCAACTAATCAATTAATTTAATTTTTAAAACAAAATACTAGAAGACATTCGTTTAATTTTCCACTTACATTTATTTCCACAAACATATAAAAAATCATATGACATAAATTATTTTCCTAAATAATTTAACTTTCACAACATAAAAAAACATACTCATTACGCACAACAATATCGCAACCATAATTAACACAATGCAATCATACAATGCAAGGGAATGCGACTACGTGAGTGTGTGAATGCTTCGGGTTTCCATCATGCTAATTATTGCCCAGCAACTAGGATACCCCTGTTAGTGTTTCTTAGATCAGATTGAATAATGAAAGCACTTAAAAGAATTTCAACACATAAGACAATGAACACACAAAGATACCCTAGGAAAACCCTCCTCTTGAGGGAGAAAAACCCAGCAAATGAATCTCTTCTATAATATAGAACAATGGCAAAAATCTGCTTACAACTCAGGCCCAGCAATGGCCAATAATGAATGTAATGAGGTCGCACCTCTCCTAGATGCACAAGATACAAATGAATATATTCTTCCTTGAAATCGGACTGCTGCTAAGAAGTGCGAATTCTGCTCTTGAAGAATAATGCGAACTTGCTTGAAATCGAATGATATTACAATGACAAAATGACCTTGTATTTATACAACACAAGGCGCCTCTTCACTTAGGTCGGCCTCTTTAGAGAAACATAATAAAAGATAAAATACAAATGAGGTCGGCCCAAACAATAATAGATAAATGCGAATCAATAGGGTCGGCCCTTTATTCTTTTATGTTTATTGTTTGATATAAATTAAATAGCCGAATGGCTATACATTTAATTTGCTTTCTTCTTGGAATTCGTGCGATGAAGTGCAGACCATAGCTGCTATAACATCAACACTCCCTCTCAGCTAGGGATGAACTTCCACCTGCTCAAGACACATCATATCAAAATGAAAAAACGGAGAATATCACCTCATCGTGATATCAACCATTGTGGCTACCTCCACAGATGGTAAGAACAAATGCTCATCACTTAATGTGATGTTGTCACCTCAATGTGACTTTCACCATGGCTCTCCCAAAGGGTGATACACAAGCATAGATAAATCATCACGGATTCCCTCACGTGATGCTGTCATGGAGTCACACACATGACATCCACCATGGCTCTCCCAGAGGGTGGAAACAAGGGCTTTCACCTCAAATCTCTCTCAATAGAGAAATGCATTATCAAGGGCTTGCACCTCAACTCTCTCTCAATAGAGAATTGCATTATCAAGGGCTTTCACCTCAACTCTCTCTCAATAGAGAATTGCATTATCAAATAAGGATCACTGATACTGAGACTCTTTCTTAGTTAAGGCTGCATTCTCCACCATACCAAGTTTCTCTCGGAAGTACACAAACTTAATCCTGGCGAGAGGCTTGGTGAGAATGTTTGTCGCTTGCTCTTCAGTGCTGATATACCTCAATTGTATAGCTTTCCTTTGTACCATATCTCTAATATAGTGGTACTTGATCTCAACATGTTTTGTTCTGTCATGAAACACGGGATTGACAGAAAGCTTTACACAGCTTTGATTATCACAGTGTATAATAGTAGGCTCCATTGATTGTCCAAACAATCCTGCAAGGACCTTACGAAGCCACACTGCCTCACGAGCTGCCACACAAGCTGCTATATATTTTGCCTCAGTTGTACTCAAGGCCACTGAAGACTATTTCCTGCTACACCAAGAAATCATAGCAGTCCCCAAACTGAAGCAACAACCAGAGGTATTCTTCCGATCTGAGACACATCCTGCACAATCAGAATCAGTAAAACCATGCAGCTCTAAATCCACACCTGAAGAATATCTCAACCCATATCCAATTGTGCCACATAAGTATCTCAGGATATGTTTAGCTGCTACAAGATGTATTTGTCTTGGTTCACACATAAATTGGCTAAGTGCACTCACTGCATAGCAGATGTCAGGTATAGTGTTAACTAGATACATCAATGAACCAATCAACTGTCTATACATCATAGAATCCACTGGTTCTGAACTGGCTGCAGCCTCTTTCAACTTATCTAGATTAGTCTCCATGGGTGTAGACATAGGTTTGCAGTCAATCATACCAAACCTTTTGAGAATGTCGACAGTATACTTGCCTTGACTTAGAATCATCTCATCTGACTTTTGCCAAACTTCTAAGCCAAGAAAGTAATGCATGAGGCCTAGATTCTTCATCTCAAACTCTGAAGCTAATTCCTTCTTGCATTTTAGAATTAGATGTTCTTCACTAGTGATAATCAGATCATCAACATATAAAACCAGAATCAAAGCCTCACCCTTTACTACCTTAAAGTAGAGGTTAGAATCTGCATCATTCTTTGAGAAACCCAGGCTTGATAGATACTGATCAATCCTTTCGTATCAAGCACGAGGAGCTTGCTTAAGACCATACAAGGCCTTCTTCAGCTTACAAACATGAGACTCCTTTCCATGTACCTCAAATCCTTCAGGTTGCTCAATGTAAACCTCTTCTTCTATTACACCATTTAGAAAAGTTGTCTTTACATCCATTTGGTGAATCTTCCATCCTCTAGATGCAGCAATAGCAATGATGGTTCTGACAGACATATATCGAGCCACAAGAGCAAAAGTTTCTTCATAGTCAACTCCCTCTTTCTGTGAGAACCCTCTAGCCACAAATCTTGCCTTATGCTTCTCAATGCTCCCATCAGCTGCATGCTTGATCTTGAAGAGCCACTTAGAAGACACCACAGATTTGCCTTTGGGTCTAGGAACTATATCCCAAACATCGTTCTTAAGTATGGACTGGTATTCCTCAGACATGGCATCTTTCCATACTTATTGACTAGAAGCTTCTTCAACATTTGAAGGCTTTGACTCAATAATCTGACTCATCAAGGCGACATAACTAGAGAACTTGTGAGGTCTCTTGCTTTCTCTGAAAGCTCCTCTTGGAGCTGCAAAACTTTTTGCTTCTTGCATTGTCCTACGAGCCCAAAGAGGTCTTTTCTTTCCAATCACAATATCTAGAGGCCCATCAATAGGATCCAAGGGTTCAACTGGATCAACATCTTCTTTAGGTTCTGGAGCCTCCTTCAGGTTCTCTGGAATATGGTCAACTTCCATATCTTGAGGAGGTTCTTCTTCATCAATCTCCATAGGAGTGCCCTTGGACCTTCTGAAAGCAACATCTTCCTCAAATGTGACATCTCTACTAATCTCAATAGACTTTTGTCCTGGTATGTATATCCTGTAAGCTTTTGATGTCTCACTGTAACCTACAAGAATTCCTTTCTTCCTAGAAGGTTCTAGCTTTGTTCTCTTTTCCTTTGGAATATGAATATAGACTGGACAACCAAAGATCCTCAAATGACTAACTTCAGGTTTCACACCTGAGAATGCTTCTTCAGGAGTTTTATTCTCTAAGATCCTGTGGGGACTCCTGTTTTGAACATAGACGGCTGTCCTCGATGCTTCCGCCCAAAGAGAGATTTGCAGGTCTTGATCATGGATCATAGCTTTCACTGCTTCCACAATAGACCTATTCTTTCTTTCAGCAATACCATTTTGTTGTGGATTATAGGGAACACTGAACTCCCTCTTAATCCCTGCTTCAATACAAAAATCTCGAAATGTGTCAGAGGTGTATTCTCCACCATTATCGGATCTCAATACCTTGATCCTTTTCCCAGACAGGTTTTCAACCTGTGCCTTGAATTCTCTGAATCTTTCTAATACTTCTTCAGATTCTTTAGATCTCAAGAAATAAATCCAAGTCTTTCTAGAGTAATCATCAATAAAAATAATATAATACAAGAAACCACTAAATGATGCAATAGACATTGGACCACACAAATCAGAATGAATATGATCAAGAATACATTTAGATCTACTTTCACTAGTATGAAACGTACCTTTTGTGTTCTTGCCTAGGGCGCATCCCTTGTATGTACCTTCGTGTTCTTGATTGAATTTTGGAAGACCAGTGACCATCTTCTCCATGATAGGTGGAGCACGAATGTGAATGTGAGCCAATTTTCAATGCCAAAGATCGCACACGCTGGAGCTGTCATGCACAAGCGCTTGAAGAGGACGAGTGCATAGCCTATAAAGACATTCATGTCTAACTCCAATCACTTGAGCAGTTTTGAAGCTGGAGTTCTTTGCCCATGTAAGAACTTTGCCTTTGGAGAAGGCAACTTAATAACCCTTGTCTTCCAATGCTGAAATTGAGACAAGGTTCCTCTTTATCCCTGGAACGAACAGTACATCATTCAACTCTAATGAAATCCCGAAATCCAAGTGAAGAGTGGAGTTTCCAATTCCTTTTACAGAATTTCTAGCATCGTCTCCAATAACGACTTGATCACTAGAGTTGCTCTCCACTAAATTTGAAAGGTGACCCCTGAAACCGGTGATGTGCCTAGAAGCACCACTATCAATCAGCCAAGTGTTGGTGTCAGTAGAAACATTGCTTGACAAGGCTGAATAGAACAAATAATCACTGGAGTCCTTCTGTGGAGGGACTTCTTCAACATCTGCAGTGGCAACTTGATGCTTAGGTCTTTGAGGACAATCCTTCGCAAAATGACCATACTTATCACAACGAAAACATTGAATCTTGGACATGTCTCGTTTCCTTTTGAAGGCAGGAGCACCATCATTTCCATTTTCTCGATTCCTCTTGAAGAATCCTTTCTTAAAGCCTTTTCCTTTGTTCGATGAATGAGAGGCAAGAACTTGTATTTCTTCATTCTTTGAACTTTGACCAATTCCCCTTGCCGTTAATCTCGACTCCTCTTGAATGCAGTCAATCCTCAATCGATCAAACTTGGGAAGTTTAGATCTAGCACTGATTCCTTGAATGAACGCCTCCCATGAAAGCGGAAGGCATAGTTAGGTCTTTGTCGTGAATCATGTGACCAATAGTGGAGAGCTAATCTCTTATCTCTAAAATCCTCATGAAGTATGTGATAACAGATTCTCCTTTCGCCATTTTCACATGATGAAGTTGTTGCTTCAGTGCAAGAGCTCGACTAGTGTTGTTGATTTCGTACATCTCTTCCAAGGTTGCAAACATCTCTCTTGCTGTATCCAACTTGAAGACAATCGGTACAACATGATCCTTGACGGAATCAACCAACACTTTCTTTGCCCTAGTGTCTTTCTTCCTCCACTGCAATTTCTCTTCTTCCTCCTCAGGTTCAGAAACCTTTGATTTCACAAACTCAGCCAAATCATTCTCTTCCAATGTGAGCATGATCCTGAACCTCCATGATGTGTAGTTCGAAATCCCTTCGAGTCTATCCTCGATTTTTAGACCATTCACCATCTTGAATTTGAGAAATAAGAGATAGACTGAAAAAGAATAAAGTGAGTGTTGCACACTAAATCTGATCACGATCTTTTTCACACCCGCTCTAATACCATGTTAGTGTTTCTTAGATCAGATTGAATAATGAAAGCACTTAAAAGAATTTCAACACATAAGACAATGAACACACAAAGATACCCTAGGAAAACCCTCCTCTTGAGGGAGAAAAACCCAGCAAATGAATCTCTTCTATAATATAGAACAATGGCAAAAACCTGCTTACAACTCAGGCCCAGCAATGGCCAATAATGAATGTAATGAGGTCGCACCTCTCCTAGATGCACAAGATACAAATGAATATATTCTTCCTTGAAATCGGACTGCTGCTAAGAAGTGTGAATTCTGCTCTTGAAGAATAATGCGAACTTGCTTGAAATCGAATGATATTACAATGACAAAATGACCTTGTATTTATACAACACAAGGCGCCTCTTCACTTAGGTCGGCCTCTTTAGAGAAACATAATAAAAGATAAAATACAAATGAGGTCGGCCCAAACAATAATAGATAAATGTGAATCAATAGGGTCGGCCCTTTATTCTTTTATGTTTATTGTTTGATATAAATTAAATAGCCGAATGGCTATACATTTAATTTGCTTTCTTCTTGGAATTCGTGCGATGAAGTGCAGACCATAGCTGCTATAACATCAACAACCCCTACCTCAGCCATGTTCTCACCTTCAGCAAATACCTGCTCATATTCTTGCACTTAGTCGCACTCAAATTGCCATCAGTATGTTAGTCCTTAAAACCATAGTTGAAGCACATGCACATAACATCTCATCTCAATTTCAATTTCAATTTCCATTTCAATTTCAAGCATTTAAAAATAACATCTATTTAAAAACACATTTATACATACTCACACAATCATAAGATAATCAACCAATAGTCTTAACTAGTTCCGCTTATTTATTAGATAAGTTATGCGAGCAAAAACAAGATGTGACAATATCAAAGGCGTATTACCATATTCCTTCTATGTCACTGGACAGGAAGCAGATTATCAGTTTGACTGCGTAGAATAGCATTCATTCTCTGCTATTTGTGGTCAAACATCCCATTAGAAGAATTTTAAAAAATTAAACAAAAAAATCTGCCTTTTTCAGACAGGTTCACTCCAGGTTCTGTCTGTGGCCTGCAAAATGGACCCAGATTCACCAAAGGTTGCTCTCCAGCAGACCCAGACAAATCTGGGTTCAGTTTGCAGGACCCTGGATGGCCCCATGGGGGATCCAAACCAGGACACAGGTTTGAATTGGACCCAGATCCAAGGATTTCCCTGAACGAATTGCTAACAAAAAGAAATCATCGTTCAAAGATTATGGCAAACTTGTGAATGAAGAATCAAACTTCAATGAGTGCCTTTGTGTTTATTCTAGAAATGGTAAGCGAATTTGGATTAAAATAACTATAACTTGCCAAATAAATAATTCAGAATATGTATAAACTGTTGAAACTTAAATCTTGGGACTCTTGCCACACCTGGACCCACACTTCATGTAACCTTTGGTTTGTATGTTTACCAATAGCCAAGCTGGATCATGTAGAAAAAGCTAGAACCGACATGTAACAACAAATCTAATTTTGACAATCATCTGTACCAAAATTTAATCTGAGAAACAAGCGTAATTTTGAACAGTTTCTGGTTATATACAACGATAAAACAAAATATGTTTTAACAATGCACAATGAATAAGTCAACAAGACTTTTATGCAATATATTACACAATTATTAAAAATCGAGAAGAAGCATTAGATGCCTATCTAACCTGTATAGAGAACAGGTCTAGATCCTGCCCTAATCGCCTGTGATCACGCCGCTTTGCCTCCTCTTTAAGAAACTGATAAGCTTTCAACTGCTCTTCAGTTTCCCAGGCAGTGCCATATATTCTTTGCAGCATCTGCCTCTTTTCATCTCCTCTCCAGTAAGCCCCAGCCACAGATTCAAGTTCAATGGCTTTCTTGTCAAGTTGCCCAGTACTTTCAACATGCGGTCCCGCACAAAGGTCCCACCATTCATTCCCTGTGTGATCCACAGATCTCATCAATTTTAAAATGATGGGAAATGGGAGGAAAAGAGAAGGCAGAGTTAATCCATCCCAACACCTATACATATGACTAAAAATAAGAAAAAGTTCAAGCAACATGAACAAGCCATGCCCACGTTATTGGTCGAAGGATTATGACAAGGAGTGACAGAGTGAGTAATATTATAGTTGTAAGTTTAAGACTCAAACTGCATCAATTATTTTAGTCCAAAACCCTTCTTTCATAGACAGCACTCTCATATCCTCAGTGGCATGGTTCTGGGATCCAGTTTACTAAGATCATACTAAGAAGCATGATAAAGAGTGTGTGCATCAATACATTGCCAGCAGGTAATAGTCAGTCAGTGATGAGAACAACTTTTCATCCCATGGAATTATCAAACCTACATATATATAGTCCCTTACTCGAACAGTTGATACAGATGATAAAAAGGATTCACAGTACCTATCTACTAATAGAAATTGAAGATGTGTTCTGTAGTTTAGAAATTCTCAATTTCAGGAATAGCAGATACAAATTAGCTTAAACTCTTGCATGTGAAGTTGTGAACATAAGAATGAAATTTGATATTCAAAGTGATACAAGAACCCCTCAAACTCAATTATGTCTCAGTACTATTTATTTGTCAATTCTATTCAAGGATATTTGAAACAGAAGGTGAAGCATCTCCTCACTATCTGAATACTCAAAACAAGGTGGCATGTCAAGAACTAAATCAATATTTCCAAGCTTGTTTATTATTCAAAAGGAATAATGCATGTGACGCTAATTTTCGAAAGGAAAAAACAGATGTAAAGAACACACAGCAGAACAGAGTAAGAGTACTCAATCTGTGAGCCTCATCACGTCTAGTTATGGACCATACTATTGTGCCTGTACCCAACAAGTTAGAGGACCAATGACTACTATAGGACCTGTGCATACACCAAACAAAAGTACATGAGCAGGACACATATAAGTGGATATCATTACCAAATTACATCCAGGAAGTGAGTTTCCCTTGATATTCATTACCATAAAGCATAAGCTATTCATTCAAACTCCCAGCCAAATTAAGATGACAGATAAATAGAGCTGTAGTTTTACAGAGTAAAATTGATTTAGTTGTATTTATTCAATAATATCACATCTTACTTGCATGCCATCCCATAAAGTGTAGGTGCTCAATAACCATGTTTTCATAGGCTGTCATGCATCTCAATATTTTCATTTCCCCGTCTATCATGGCCTCTGTGGATTTTACTAAAATCTAATTATCACTGTTACCATGAGATAATATACATTCAGAATGTGTTCTTGAACGGCTATGCAGAGAACAAAGCATTACATAAGTGTAACAGTTACAATTGAATAGCAATATAAGGCGTAAGCAAATGACAGCTAGAGATTGCAACAGATGACGCTTTGATAACTTCATAGGTATCTACATAAATATAAGGTTATCATTGAAGATGCAACCTTTCCAGATACCCTTTAAAAAAAAATAACTTAACTAATTAAAACAGGTTTAGTAGCATAGATTAATACCAAATGAACCTGAGTACCCCTTGCCCTGCTTAGACTATCCGCACACCCAAAAAAAATAGTTTCCTAGCTGTCTACCATTGGTAGTGACTAGTGTGCATCAGAATAGTGTTGCTATTTTGTGATATTGGCAATCAGCAAGGCCAATTTATTTGCAGAATTGAGGGCTTCACTGAGCTGATCTATCTGAGTTTTCCTGATGCATGACACCTCTTTCTGCACTGACTCTACCAGTACCCTCTTGCTGCTTCCCAGAAACCTTTTTATCACATTACCCTCTCAATGCCATCATCCTTGAACTGATAGATGCAATCAAACCTGTTGCAAGCGGCATTTCAAGGCAAACTCTATTGTAGCCATGTTTTCCAAATTATCTAGTTATGACTTCAACTTCCGATTTTTAGTATCTGAAAGTACCAGTGATTTCTTCAGCTTTTACAAACTCACATTTATGTCATCTGTCAGCTGCACATATGCAGTATATGAGTTGGTAGCTCATGTGTAGCATTGCCCCAGACCCCCATGAGGGGCGTTGCCCCTCGACCTCACTAGGGGTGTTGCCCCCAGACCCCCACAAGGTGCGCTACCCCTCGACCCCATTGGGGGCATTGCCCTCAAACTCCCATTGAATTCATTTGATTTTCTAGGTACTCTCCAAGTCCAAGTTCCAAGTTTGCCTACAAGTCTTCACCTATAATATCGTCTAGTTCTACCTCTCCCCTAGTTTTCACTAGACATGGGAAAGAGGAAGATGTAAATTTTTAAAATATATTAATGTAGTATTTACTTTCATTTTTACAAAAACAATTTGCTATTTTCATTTTGTTTCAGAATATCAACATCAGCGCATTCCACATGAGGATGCCATTTTGTACCCAATTTGTTTTCAAATGAATCAAATACAACTAGACTCAGCTTGTTTCTTTTATGTACTCATTTATTGACTCATTGGATGCATCTTATCATTGAATTTTGCAAAAAAAAATGCATTTTTAGTGAAATTTAAGCAATTTTTAAGTTGCCGAGTTTTTGCTGAGTTTTTTCCAAACCGAGATTTTTGGGCTTGCCAAGTACTTGCAATTGGCGAGTTTTCCAACTATGATCAAAACCAAACAGTTTAATGTAGGTGATTGGGCACTACTCTATGATTCAAGGTATAAGGATTACAAAGGCAAATTGCAAACGAGATGGTTGGGCCCGTATAAAATTCAAACAATTTTTCCCAATGGAGCAATTCAATTACAAACTATTGATGATGTAAGGTTTTCACTATTAGTTAATGGCCATAGATTGAACCTCTAAAAGAGGCCACTACAGAAGGACAATTTCCTACTATCATTACAACATCAATTCGAACCAAAATAACTTCATCAACAGAAACCAGCACCAAAAATAATAATGTTCACAGAAATACTAACAATGTTCCCGTACTCGGTTGTACAGGCTAAAAGGATGGTATTGGATTGAACATTGTTAGTATGTAAACATTAGAGCGATTGCAACAAAATATGTTGTAGATTGAGATTTTGAAAAAATTCCAATGACCTTGTTGTCTTGACTTAGCTTTTATTCTAAGTAACATAATTGTGAACCCCTAGAGAATGATCAAGTATAGCCTGAAGATTGGTCAAGTTTCCCACTTAAATCTTTGTGCCTTGTGTAAATCTTGTGAATGCATACCATTCCATTTACTTTCTATACATGTTAGATAGACTTTGTAAGTGTTATTGACTGTTGATCTACATACATAATATTAAATTTTCATCATCCCAAACTATCGATCAGCTATAACAGAGGTTTAAATCCCCAAAACTAACAACTTACACTTCTTTGGATATAGAGAAAATCATGTCTCCCAACACTAACCTAAAGCTCATAAGTGGTTGTTGGTTTTAACTTTTACCCTGTATGCACCAACCATCCAACATTTTGTCTTTTATTGAAAATTTCTCTGAATATAAACAAGAGTTTTCCAAAAAATTGCAAGTATAATACTTAACACAAATGGCAATTTGTCACAAATATTTTCCAAATTCCAACACAAATGTAGTTTTTGTTAGATTTGGTTGTGAAACCACCCAAGATCAAAATGATTGAAGGAAAGCAAGAAAAGAGATCTAGAGATGAATAAACTCAGCACTCCCTTAGCACTGAACTAGCATGCCATATTACTAGCCAAGAGGAGGAGTGGGTGTTGTTTATATAGAAAAATAATGGCAGATAATTCCAAGAGGAGTAATAACTCCCAAGTGCCCATAATAGGTGGGAGTTTTACCTACTTGGTAAATGTCAGATTACATGGTTATGCATACTCAAGTAAAGACAAGAAATGGTTATGAGAGGTGGCATAAGAATCCAAAAGAGGGTGTGAGACTCAACTACCCAAAGGTGGGTGTGAGTGACACATGTGATTTATGCCACATGTCCTCATCCTAACCATTCCAATATAACCTAAGCAAGCTTAATTATGTGTCTAGGAAAAATAAATATTCCCTAACATAAAGAAAATAAAAAACCTACACTAACACTGCCCCTTAAGCGTAGCTTAGGTGGGTGAAACGACACAAAGATGCAAATATGGGTCTTGATTACTAGGCCATTTTAGGTACCCATGTACAAATGCAATCTCTCACAACCAAAGAAAAGGAGAAATCCCAATGGGACAAAACTTCTCCCCAAAAGAGAAAAGAAAATAAGTTTCTCAACACAATAAATAATCCCATGAAAGGAAGAAGTCCCCTCCAAAATAGAAAGGATAAGAAAGACTATGTAGCCTTCCCTCAAGTAGTCAACTATACCAATGGTTGATGCTTGAAACTGGATGTAGAAGATGGACCACGATCGTCGAACAATATTCCTCCCCTTAGGAAGAAACAAAACCAAAGGTGCATGAAGAATGTCTTCGCATTCCTAAAAGGAATATGAAGGAAGAAAGTGACAAATGTATGAAGTCTCTGAAAACTGCTCATGTATCTCCATGTCGATGCCAAAATCTGCCACCATCAAATCAGGCGTTCTAGGCCACACTGATGAAGATGACGATCTAGAACCTAGTGGAGATGTATGTAGAACAAGATCCAAAGACTCAACTATCTCCTTTGAAGACAAAGATGCCTCCTCCAAATGCTGCTCAAAAGTATCCACAGTCATGTCAAACTGAGATGAATGATCATGTGAAGAATGAACAAGAGGATCCAAAGGTTCCTCCACAACAAGTGAAAAAGAATCAACTTCATCAAAGAGAAGATGAATGTCATGAATAGTGTCTCCCAAGTTTGAAATATGAGACTATAAATAAACCTGCAATGTCTGCCAAGTAGTCATCCCAAGCAACTATATTTGGAAGACGATGTAGATCTTGCTGCACTAAATCATAAGTAGCCATGAATGTAGCACTACCAATATCCTTAGAAGCAATAGTAGAGGGCGAAGAAATACAAGGCTCAAGAACTGGAACAGTTGTGAGAATACCCAAGTTCAAGTAACCAAAGTTCTCCTCAAAATCAAAATTCACACTAGGAGTGTGATCAACAATCAAAGGATCAAAGCCATCATCATGTGCAAAGTCTAAAAAGGTATATAGCTGAGATGCATGATCAACTATCCCAGTAGCAATTATCTCTCTGCTCTCCAAGTCTTTGATGATAACTAAATCAGGTGTAAATTCCACAGTCTTCCCTGCTCCACCATGAGTGATCTGATAGATGGAAAGAAGATTGTTTGATAAATGAAGTACACACAAAACATCATTGAAGGTGCCATCCCTAATATCAATAGAACCTTTCCCAATTACATCCATGTATGCATTGTTTCCCATCAAAATAGGTGGCATAACACAAGGCTCAAAAGAAGAAAATATAGACTGTGTAGATGCCATATGGTGAGAAGCTCCAAAATCTAAGAGCCATCTCCCTAATCCAAGACCTGTAGAAGCACAAAGAGCTTTACCTTTTGATTTACCTACCCCAATAGTATGGCCTTTTTCCTTATCAGATTTTGATTGTTTTGAATTTTTGGAATTAGAATAAGAAGTTGAATCAACCATTCGAGAAGACAAACTGATTTTGTTCTTCTCAAGAAGATGTTTTAGTTCATCAATGTCCTTATAACAAGAATGTTCTTCATGTCCACCCCTCTTGCAATATGCACAAGTGGGCTTCTCCTTCTTAGATGAATCCTCTTTTGAAGAGAATTCAGAGTCTACTTTAAACATAGATGAAGATTGATTTGAATCTTTCTTTCTATCTCCTTGGTTCTTTTGTTTCTTGTTTTGCAGCCAAGGCATGAGACTTAGAAGATTTAATAATTCCCATTTGAATCAATTTATCTTGCTCCTTTGTGAGATCAGCTGCGAACTCACCTAGAGAAGCCATAGTAAATCCTTTTTCTAAGGCTCTTTTCATTGCATGAAATGTAGAAACAAACACTGCATAATCTAGACCAAGTTTTGAAAGAATGTTTAAAATCAATTGTTAGTCATCCTTTTTAATTCCACATTGCTCCAACTGCAATCTTATGGCATTCTACTTAGTAAAGAAATCCTAAATGGTGTCAAAATTGCAAGGGCTCAATCCTATGAGCTCGTTCTCCAATGAATGTGCTCTCAAATCATTATGTTTACCAAAAAGAGTATTCAAAGTATTCCACACTTCATTTGGCGATTTTGCAGACATAATATGAAAGCGTAGATCGGGAGATACAGCCATGCATAAGGTGCGTAGATCGGGAGATCAAGTGCAAAATACAAAACTTCAATGTTGAGGGGTCAAAATTTTTTAAAAGTCAACATTCGCCAAATTTAGCTGAGCTCCTGCTATTTTTAGAAGTGCTACCAACTTTAGCTATCTGCCAGTCAATTTGCACCTTCACCAAATGTAGAATTTTGCTAACTAAATTTGGAATGCTACCAAATTTGAAAACTGACAGGTAAAAATAGTGATTCCTCCAAAATACCTGCTAACTTTGACAAAGTCAAGTCTAGCACGAAAGCCGAGACATGCAGGTACAAGGCAAAAAAGCAAGCAGTAAGGCAAAAAAATTTGAAGGTTTAAATTTTTGAATTTTGAAATTTTTAATAATAAAAATATTGTTTTGAAAAAAAATGTTGAATCAAAAAAATTTAGGGGGCCAATGCCGCGGGGCCCGATGGTACCGCGCAGGTACCTTAGGGTGCCTACAAGTATAGGGTACCCTATCAGTCCCCTTGAACTTTTTTTTTTTCTTTTTCTTTTTATAAACAATTTTTTATATAAAAAAAGCTACAAAGATATACTTATGTATTTTTTTGAATATTGTTTTTGAAAAATTGTCGAAAAATTTAAAATATTTTTTTTGAAAAAAAATTCGTATGACCTGCATAGTAGGGGTCATATGGTCACAAATTCAAAAAAAAAATTGCCTCAGAAGTCAACTTCTCGGAATTTGACGATTTGATGATCAATCCTTAGGTTTTGATGCCTTCTAAGCACAATGGTGAGGTTTGTTTGGGCCGAAAATGCACCGATTTGACAGCTACCTTTTGGAACCTCTCAAAAACCCTCTATCTTCAAACCTTCATAGATCTCGCATCTGATATCCAATTTGGACGAAATATAAGCCAATTCTAACTTTCTCGACTACTCTGAACTCAACGGTGAGCTCAAAATGTCTCCAAGAAGCTCCAAAATACCTGCAACAAAAGGCAATAAAAAGGAAGCCCCCCCAGAAATTGAGATCTCTATCAAGCGTTTCTAATTCTCCAGGTCATCATAGGATGCAAGAGGAGCATAATTTGCTTTCAAGAATGGATTGAAAAAACTGCTAACCCACAACTCACAATCAGCTCTAATACCATGTTAGATTTGGTTGTGAAATCACCCAAGATCAAAATGATCGAAGGAAAGCAAGAAAAGAGATCTACAGATAAATAAACTCAGCACTCCCTTAGCACTGAACTAGCATTCCCTATTACTAGCCAAGGGGAGGGGTGAGTGTTGTTTATATAGAAAAGTAATGGCAGATAATTCCAAGAGTAATAACTCCCAAGTGCAAATAATAGGTGGGAGTTTTACCTACTTGGTAAATGTCAGATTACATGGTTATGCCTACTTAGGTAAATACAAGAAATGGTTATGAGAGGTGGCATAAGAATCCAAAAAGAGGGTGTGAGACTCAATTACCCATAGGTGGGTGTGAGTGACACATGTGATTGATGGATTATGCCACATGACCTCATCCTAACCATTTTAATATAACCTAAGCAAGCTTAATAATGTGTTCAGGAAAAATAAATACCCCCTAACATAAGGAAAATAAAAAACCTACACTAGCAGTTTTCATCATCTTGCTCTACTTTGCTTGTCTTTTAAGTGATGCCTCCATTTATAAAGTCCCTCTACTTTCCTATTATTTCAAGCAAAGTGTGCATTTCTTTCAACATAAGTAAAGGCACAAACTTTAGAATATAAAAATATTGTGCAATATGTGAGTCATTGTGTTTATGGATTTACATTTTGGAATTTCTCTATAACACAAATGGCATCATGTTACAAATTGTAGCGTCGTAAATAGTCACCCTTGACAATTTCACACAATGTTTTGCTCCTTCCTAAGTGCATGGACCTAATTGTTCATCTAATGTCCTAAATTATGCATTCCATGGCACATTTGGACATTTATCAAAAAAACCCATTTGCAAAACCAAAGCAAACATTTAAAATTTTGCTCCTGACACTTTACATCTTGCAAAATAGGGCTAGAACTAAGTCACCCTATTTTGCCTACAAAATTTAGTATGTCGGAGTCGGCATTTTATTATTTGAATTTCAAATGTCAAATGTCGGCTATCGAATTTAATTTTTGGGAAATTAAATTAATTGCATATAAATACCTACTCATTGCATCATTTAAAATCTAAGTTGGACAATCTATGATCAAGCAATTGTGAAGAGCATTATCAAGTCGAGCAAATTTATTGCAGCATTACAACATCAAAGCATCATGTCAAGTTTTATGTGAGTTTGTTCATGTTCATGTTGTCATTTTGTTTGTGAGGGCTAACCCTTGTAGGTCTTCCAAGCAATCAAGCCAATTTGTAATCAAGCCTTGAGGTGATGTGCATGACTTCAATCCTTCAAGGAAAATCAGATTTGGGTGGTGAGTTGCAGTCCATTGTTGATTCATCATTCATTTGTCATTTAGCCTCTATCCCTCAAAAGGATAAGCTCTCTTTTATCAATTTTTCCATTGTGGAGGTGGAAACACCAACACGGGGTTTGACTAAGGCAAGCCCCTATATGGCACAACCCTTCCTCTCTCTTTGAATGTGCAAGTTTCAGATCTGAAGAAGTTTAGAGGGAGATTGAAAATCATTTATTCATAGTTGCATTCAAACCCTACAACTTGACAAGATACGGAAACTCAATTATCTCAACATCTGACAAAGATCTAACAATGAGACTTGAAAGAAAGAAGGCTCTGAGCAGGGTCCAAAGAGGATTGTGAAATTAGATTCCAGATTCAACTACTAGGACATAGTCGCCCTAGGCAACTTGGTCCTCCAAAATCAGCTCCAGATTCATACCACAGGTGCACAGAACTTTGCTCAGTTTGTTTCTAGACTCTGAATTTGTCTGTGACTTTCCAGATTTACTAATTTTGCATCAGAATGCATTATGTGCATCATTAGCTAGTTGCATCATTGCATTTCATACAAAATACATTTCCAAGTCCTCAAATTTAGATTCTAGGATTGATTGGTTCACCTTTCAAGTTACAAGTCAATCTCATATCCTAGCCAATCTCGAATTGAATGATAAGGAATCAACCATTGTGGGAAAGCCCCTTTGAATCCTAAGGCCAGAAATCCTTAGGGTTCACTTTTCCCAACTTATCAAAAATATTTTTCTTTTTCAACGTGTAGTTTTTTACTGTCTTGTTCTGCAATGCTTGTCTTTTAAGTGATGCCTCCATCTATAAAGTCCCTCTACTTTCCTATTATTTCAAGGAAAGTGTGCATTTCTTTCAACATAAGTAAAGGCCCAAAGTTTGTGTAAATATATATATATATATATATATTGATCACTACAAAATCCAAAAGACCAGTATTATTAGAAAGATTGGCCAGAGAAAGAATGTTGAAGCAAAGAGTGGAATCTTTTACAGAAGAATCTTTAAAATATGAGGAAGAAAAAAAAGACATCATTGAATGACTAATAAAAGAAAAAATGAAGAATATAGAACAGAAACTGATTTCTTCTGAAAATAAAGATGTTTTTAAGGATGCATTAACAATAGAAGAAATCAAGAAAGCAAGGAGGCAACAATTGAAGATGATTGCAGAACTGAAGGAAGAAAGAAATCAGCTAAAGAAAGAACTAAGGCAACATTCGAAAACAAACTATGGATACAAAGAACTAGCCTGGAAGAAAAATAAAGCAAGACCTATTTCCATTGAAGAAAAATTCAGCGAACAAGAACAAAGCTACAAGAGCCAAAGCAAAAAAAAGGCCGAAAGAGGGGTTCAAACTTTACAAATTCTGATATGAATGTGATTCTTAAGAAGCTAGATGGAATAAGAGATGAAACAAAAGCAATCGAAAGACTAGCTTTAGATCAGAAGTAGATGAATGATATTGGTAGAAGAATTACCAATATTGAGAAGATATTGTTCAAGGTAGAAGAGAAGCCTGAATACAAGGAAAAATCTAAATCTAAATCAGCCACCTACTTTGTAAATAATTGTGTATATCAGAAAAAGAAAAAGAAAATTCTGAATACAAGCCTATTAGTCTAGAGTCTAGATGCCTTTGTAGATTGTGGATCAGCAAGATCATTTGCTGGGACAAATACAATTCCTGCAAAGTACTGGAAAGACAACACAAAGATAGCCAAAGGACACTCAACTATAGGAGAACCCCTGAAGATTGGTCAAGTATACCTAAGATGTTCATTTCTTTATTGAAGGACAATTACTCATTAATGATTTCCTTGAATTCAAAAGCATGGACAGTGGTATTTTGTTAGGGCACATTTTTCTAAACAAATATGAACCCTTTGTGCTAAAGAAAACTCAAATGTCTTTGAGGTGTTGGTGTAAATAAGTATTTTTCCTAATAAGTTAATTAGTAGGGTCCTATTTAAATGTTAAGTCCACTTAGGTCCTAGGCATATTTAAGTTGTTAAGATTTTATCTTTTTAGGTTTTATTAAATATTAGTGTCCTAGGTCATTTAATGATGGCTCATGTCACTTTTATTGATACCGGTCATTTAATGTTTTCATATTTGGTACTTCATCACACCTTGTCTATATAAGCAAGGCTATTGTACACTTTCGTATGATATCTCATCATCATATTTGATAGTCTTAATATTAGGCAAGCTCATTTCTTGCATACTCCCCTATAGAAGGTTTTCATTGTTTTTGCAGGTCGTCTTAGGATAGAGCTAATTTTCAACTTCTACATGGTATCAAAGAACGGCCTTGCAAATTCTTTCTTAGATTTGGGAGTAGAGCTATTGCCAATGAGAGATCTTGGTGAATTTTAGTAAGGTTGAGTATGCTCTTCCCTTGCACCTTATGGTGATCTGGGGAATCAAAAAAACTTGAATAAAACACTAGTTTTAGAGGGTTCCTCTCTATGGGTTTTCATTGCAAGTTAATTTTGGTGCATGTTGGAGGTAAGCTAAGCTCACGTTTGAGTCCAGGGCATCTAAAAAAATCAAGATTGGCTTTTGTTTCATCAAAATCCGACATATTTTCCTAGATCTACGAGGGTTAAAAGTCGGGAGATGGTTACAAATTCGGAAGGTAGCTGATTTTTCAAAGCACATTAGGCCAAAATCAATCCTACCATTGCGTTCGGAAGGCCCAAAAACACCCATTTTCATATAAAATACTTCATATTTTCAAAAGAATTTATTTTTGGCAATTTTTTAAAATTTTCAGGCGACTCTCTTAAATTTGACGGTCAAATGACCAACACCGAGGATTGTGTTAAATTTGATGGTTAAACGGTTGTCATACCTACGCGCAGCCTAGTCCGCTAGCTTTTGGTTGCATGGGGACCACCCGCCAACCCTTAGGGGGCTTAATTTTGGCCCCTCAAGTCTTAAGTGGGCAGTTTCTTTTTAAATCGCCATAACTTTTGACTCAAGTTTCGGATTTTTGCAAACGAGATACCGTTGGAAAAAGTTGATTCCAATCACTTTCCAATGGTACAAGTATTATTATCATATTTTACTCCTAGAATATTTAATTGTCGTTTGAAGTCAAATCTCCCATTTGGACCTATCCATTTTTTGTGATTTTTGTAGCATCAAAAAGGTATTGAGGAGCTCTATCATTGTGCACGTGCACTTTTTCCAGTTTCAACCCCAAGTATCATTTATTCATATTTTGGTATATTTGCATTCTGATTAATTATTTGGACATCCTGACTCCTTGAGAGATTCTGTTTTTTTGGGAAGGCTTCATTTGTAGTATAAATCATGTTTGGGGGTTTCTAATTGTTGTTGAAGGTTTCAGTCTTTGTAATTTTGGAGATTTATCGTAGTTTAATATTATTATGAGGTTTTCATTTCATCTATCTCTGATTATGTTGAAAAGGGGAAACTATAAACAATGGAGAGATGGCATTATAAAACATCTTTGTTGGTTTCATTTGTCGCCACATTTGTACGGTCTTGTTCCCTCTCTAGGTACTGGTAGTAAGAAATTTGCTTGGAATTACAAAAGGGATCATGTCTTAGGAGTTATTGCTATGCATGTTGATGATGACATTTTGAATACTATTGTTCATTTTGAGTGTCCTCATGTTCTGTAGACTAAAATTTGGGAGATATATGGAGATCTTGATGCTTAACCATTCCTAGATGATCTTGTTTCAGATTGTCTTGTGCCCCTTCATTTTTCAAAATGGATACCCTATGATTATGATACTATTCGAGAGTTTGAAGATTTGGAGTACTTCGAATCTTCAGATGAAGATGACAACATTTCTTCAGATGCTCCTTCTCCTTCAAAGACGGTTGTCAATCCTTCACCTTTAGTGATTCCTTGTGCAGAGTCATTGATTGAGACTCCCACCATTCCTATTCAGCAAGACCCTTCATCTTATGTTCATGATTCATTGAGAACTTCCAATGATTCATTCCAATAGGTATCTCATTGTCTTCCTGATTGGGATTCCTATATATCAAACATTGCATCCTTGTTTGTGGAGTCTCACATTTCAAATTTGGAGGACATATTTGAGGGGTTATCTCTCCTCTTTGATGACAGCCATTGCACTCCTGTTGTCAAACCACCATTGTCTTTGAATATTGTTCAACATCAGTTTCCACGTAGTCCCGATTTGTCACCTTCTTCATTGATTAGGCTAGTACCTGATTTAATTGTGGTGTCATCATCTTCATTGGACAAGAAGACACATGAGCAACTTGCAGAGACATCATCATACATGCTTATGCTTCTTTCTTTCAATTCCTATCCGGAATTGGAAGCATTCCTGCATTTGTACTTGGCTTTATTTCTTCTGAAAGAGAGACAAGTTGTTTGTGGACATTGGATCATGTTTTGTCTTCAGGCACTCACCATTTTTGCAAGAGATTATACATTGTGAGGGAATACATAGTCTCTCTCTTTCCCTCTTATTGGGGGGGCCATTGATCGTATATTCATGATGGATGTCGTCCTTGGGGGGTATCATCACGTCGTTCATACATCAACCTTGTTTATTACTTTTCTCTCTTTTGGAGAGGGATTTTTTCCATGTGGTTTTTCTCCTTTTCTCCGTTTGTGAGAGATCATTTGTACATGGGTACCTAAAATGGCCTCGTAGTCAGGACCCATCCTTGCATCTTTGCATCATTTGCATAATAATTGTTTTTCCCTAAGTTGCACTTAAGGGGGGGTGTTGGTGTTAATAGGTACTTTTCCTAATTAGTCAATTAGTGGGGTCCTGTTTACATGTTAAGCCCACTTAGGTCTTAGGCATATTTAAGTTGTTTAGATAAGATTTTATCCTTTTAGCTTTTATTAAATATTAGTGTCCTAGGTCATTTAGTGATGGCTCGTGTCATTTAATAATGAATTGGTCATTTAATGTTTTGGTATTTGGTACTTCATCACACCTTGTCTATATAAGCAAAGCTATTGTACACTT
Source organism: Sequoiadendron giganteum (assembly GCA_007115665.2). NCBI lineage: Eukaryota > Viridiplantae > Streptophyta > Pinopsida > Cupressales > Cupressaceae > Sequoiadendron > Sequoiadendron giganteum. The sequence goes on along the minus strand of CM021103.1, from coordinate 45,529,007 downwards.
TTATATGATACCTCATCATCGTATTTGATAGATCTTAATATCAAGCAAGCTTATTTCTTGCATACTCTCTTGTAAAAGGTTTTCATTGTTTCTGCAAGTGGTCCTAGGATAGAGCTAATTTTCAGCTCCTACATGAGGAACAATGGAAAGCAGATAAAGTTTCCAATTTTGAAGTTTGCATAACATAAATTGGAACAAAAGGAATGGACCAAAGTGAAAGAACACCATCAAACTCTCAAGCAAGGGAAAGCTCAAAGGCAAATAGAATTTCAAGAGAAGATAGGTAAGCTTATTGAAGATGAAATATTTTCTCGGATAAAAAAAGATTTGCTAAAGAATATTGCAGCATGAACCCGCTGAAATTCTAGACACATGATCAAGAAGAATGTGAGATTAAATAAGACCAAAATCTAGCAGCATGATTCCACGTCAAACCAGCTTATCTACTAAGCCCAAGTGAAGTGACAAAAATGGATGAGCACCTAAAGAAGTTATTGGAAGGAGAATTTATTTGACCAAACAAAAGCCCATTTTTATGTCCAACTTTTCTAGTAAACAAAAGAACTGAACAAGTCAAGGGTAAAAAGTGTTTCTACATAAACTACAAACCTCTAAACGATCTTATTCTCCTTTTAACTATCCTATTCCATTCAATGCTAACTTAATCAAAAGAGCTGTAAATTGCAAGATCCATTCCAAATTCGATTGCAAATCAAGTTTCTAGCAGATTAAGATCAATGTCATGTCCCTATCTTAACAAAGACCTAAATTCAAGCAATGGAGGCAAAACAGTGTTTTTAAACACTTTTGAAATTTTAAATTAATATTAAATTATAATAATAAATTTAAATTATTAAAATAACATTTAAATTTATAATCTGAGCCGACTCCCTTTGAGTTCAACCATAGCTGGCTATATATTTGAGTTCCCTGTTTGGTTATTATCATCACGAATCTAGACATAAACGAGTCATGGCGATCTAAAGGGACGTAGCCCCCTACCAATCCTCATCAGGTTGAGACGTAGCCCTCAAACCTGCAATTCGTGTATTTTGCTGTTCTCCAGTATATCCATCTGAATCTAATCTCTATTCTTCTGGACAGGAAGTGTTGGAGCCAGCGAAGAGGACAAAAGTCCACACGATCTGTGGTCAAGCCTCCTGCTCTGGCCACAATCGTTATCACCAATCCTGAGCAACAGTGGTTCAGTCTAGGCAATAGGTGTTCATCACGCACATCTCAGTATAGCATCGATTTCTTGTTACCATTGCATATGCATCGGCGAGACACACCAATTCGCAATGGAGGTTTAATATCATCATCACTCACACACGGGAACCTCACAAAAGGTGTCATTGGATTCGATAAACCAGAGTGACAACACCAAAAGTGTTTGTTGGATTCGTCAAGCCTAGAGGGGTAACTTCAGAAGCGTTCACGGGCAGCTATCTTCCGCACGATCAAGGAGAGGCGCCACCTCTGGGCGCCAAAACTCTTCGCCAATCACTACCCTCTCAACCAACGTAGGAAAATCATCCAGTCGATCAGGCCTACTATCAATCTTTCGGAGCAATAGCCTACTACCCATGGCGAACTCATTCTAGCCTATGCAATATTCCAGGTACCTCTTGTGCACACTTCACTTGAAGTCTCTCAAGAGTGAGAATATGTGTAAATGACATTAAGACTGTAAGCGCTACTATAGCACGCTATTCTGAGACTCATCATATAACAGAATTAATACTCCCTGATTCATTTATGCTAAGTGGATCTGATATATTTTGCAATCGTCAATTATCTGTTCCCTGTGGATCATTATTGTGGTAGTATCTGAATGGTAGTCACTTGTTAATTGCATTTTCTGAAGGTGTATATTTCTGTTCTTTCACTGGGTTCAGTATTTTTACATTTTTTGAGTGCAAGAAGATACATTTTTGTGTTCTATCTTTGGCTTGGCATATTACAATCAAGGAATCAAATAAGTATTAGACTGCATTCTCAGTACCCCAAGGTCTTTATGAATAGGATGTTGTGCCTTTTGGGTTAAGCGTTGCCCCTACATATTTCCAGAGAAGAATGGATAATGACCTCCAACATTTAAAAAATTTGTGTTGTATACATTGACGATATCATTATATTTTCTAACTTTGTGGATAATCATGCACGACACCTAGAACTTCTGTTTGAAGCTATAAGGAAAAATGGAATTTGTTTGTCTGAAAAGAAGATGGTGATTGGAAGCACCAACATTGATTTCTTAGTGCCCTAGATCAAGGTAAAATAAGGCTACAACCCCATATCTTGACCAAAATTCAAGAATTTTCCGATATTCTTGAAAAGATAAGAAGCAAATCCAAAGATTTTTGGGTGGTTTAAATTACGTGTCACCATTCTATCGAGATCTGGCAGCTTCAAGACAAACACTCCAAAAGTTATTGAAGAACAAAGGTCTTCAGTGGGATGATTCAGCAACAGAGACAGTCATACAAATCAAGAAGAGATGCATGCAGCTACCAACTCTACAAATGCCACAACTTGGTATTCCACTTGTTTTATGTGCAGATGCTTCTGACACTACTTGATATCTATCTTAGGAATTTCCTAATAGTAAAAAGCCAAAAGGTGATATGTGAATAAAGATCTGAAAACTTTTCCAAGCCATAACAGAATTATCATATTTATGAGAAGGAAATCCTTGCAGTCAGAAGATGTATAGAAAAGTTAAAATAATTTCTTAAGCCTCAACATTTTATCGTATGAACTGAAATCCAGGCTGTAAGGAACCTCCTCAAGCATAATCCAAACAAGGATCTTACGCAAGGAAGAATTGTCGGATGGTATTTTGAGTTCAGGGTTATGATTTCACTATTGACTGGATAAAAGGGCAAGACAATCTAGTACCTGATGCCCTCACCAAAGAATTTACAGCAGCAGCAACAGTTCTTCTAAAACCAAGAGAAGATCCATTTTTGCAAACTGAAATTATTGAAAGCTTACTTGATAGTCGGTATTTGAATAAATGAATTAAAAGGTTCAAATCCAGAATAGTTGGCCTTTCAGATGGGAAAATTATGGTGAATATATCTGTAAAGAAGTGGGTTATGCAGATGCTCCTATTGCTCTCAGATTAAAAATTTCTTGCAATTTTGATCTCTATATAAGAAAGATAAGTATTTTACGGTGGCCTTAACATCTGGGAAGGAATTTGTTAAAAGTCTGCCATTTACGTTTTGTAAGCAGTTTGAATTTTGGCAGATATCCTTTTTAGAGCATGAAGATGTCTTTGGTTCTCTTGAACCAGAAATGGCAGAATTCTTTGACAAACATAAGCCAAGATTTTCCACCTTAACTTGCAAATTGATTAATTATCTTAATCATCCTGAAATGTATAGTACTTGGATAGAATATTATCCTCTAAATTAGAAATTGTTACCTGAAGTTGTTTTTAATGATGGAGAGGCAAAAATAAGGTTTGCACTTGTTGCCGAGAGAATAGAATGTGATCAGATGGATCACAGGTTTTTTTGATGTATTTTTATTACTATCCATGCTACACAAGCAAATTATGATGACATCAATCTCATGAGGTAGAAGACCTTTATTGTGTGTCGATAAAGCTGCTAACGAAGGACTCAGGACATATCAGTAAAGTTGCAAATAAAAAAGGGCCTGGGAGTAATAGAAGACATAGTAGATCCTACCACTATGTCAAATAATGTTTGCCTTTTCCTGTTCATCAAGAATCTTTGTAAATTTGTTTTTTCTTAGTGATTTGCTCTTGCTTCGTTCCATGATCAAGCATCTTGTTCTGGTTCATCAATCTTCTTGTATCCCACTTATAAATACAAGGAATTTGAGATCATTCTCATCAAAAGTTGAAGGAATTAGAGTCATAGGGAGTAAAAGAGATAGTATGCTCTTAGCTTGTGCTTCATGCAATCTTGCTAATCAAAAATCTCAGTATTGTTGAGTAAGTCCATATCAGCTTAATCAATACGGTATTGTAAAAACTATTGTTATTGCAATATGTGAGTTCTTGTGTTTGTGGATCTACATCTAGGATTTTCTCTTCAGTTATCATCACTTTTTCCTATCCCTAGCCATATCAAAAACACGAACATAATTGGAGATACAACTTTTGCAAATGCATACACACTATCAAAATCATTTTGAATGATAGAAATATAGAAGTATTACTAAATACAAGAATGGAGAGAGGAGGAACCATTGCTCATATGATGTTTTTCTCATGCATAGACATGTTGAAATTTTGGTATATATATATAGCAAATTGTCACCAAGCCAAACCCTCACTTTTATATGATCTTGAATAAAATAGGAGCTAGAATCAAATTTACCACTTCTATCCAAAATTCTTGAAGCCTGGTTATCAAAACTGGGATAATTCCAAAGGATCATTGCACTAAAGCACTACATCCCATTGAAGAAGAGTGTGTGGGAAAAACTTGATTTAGAGGCTAATTAGTAGGATTATTTCCCTTTTGATGCTGACAGTCTAACATGATATTTGTATACAAATATTGAATCATAGCTTCAATTAAATGCATCTAGCAAAAAGGCCAAGTGCTTGTTGTGACTCTTAAACAAACTATTTAAAAAGAAGGGGACTATCGTGTTTCACCCTCGTGCTAGAATTCACATTTCAAAAGATTCCTATTATTAGAAAATCCAATTTAAAGAGGAAAATAAATAACCAATGATGTTTTCTCTTACCAATATGGTAGATAGTGATTGGTTCAGATTTAATGCTTTCAAGAATTTCCAATTTGTAGGGTTCATTGATGGCCCTTATCCGTTGCTCTGCTTCCTCCCTGGAAACTTCTTCCCTTATTAGAGGTAGATTTTTCTTTATAATATAATCCTACAAGCAATGTCACATCAAGGGCAGCTCTTAGGGTCTGTTAGCTTCACTTTTTCCTTGCACCAAAATCAGTGATATTCTGAGTCACACTAAAACTGTAAAAAGTAAAACAGGAGTTTCTGCAATCTCCAGATCATTATTTTTTAATTTATGAATAATCTACTAACACATAAACATCACATTTACCATTTCTTTCTTGATTTTCTTCAGATCCTTGTCTGTTATTGGCTGCATATCAAAATCATAATAAAAACCCCTTTCAATCCATGGACCTATCGTAACCTTAGCATCTGGAAAAGCTTTTTGCACCGCCATGGCCAACACATGAGCACTCTGCAATTATGTATACCATTACTAATAGATTTTGTAAAGTTATGCAACATTACTATAACCAATTGAAATTGACTATTATTACAAACTATTGTTTTGTAGCTTCTACAGATGATATTGCAAACTCACTAAATAAAATTTTAGCGCTTCCTTAGGCATAAGGAAATTACAAAAGCTGGGGAGATCAACTTAATTATGACTCTAGACAAAGCACAGATGATAATCCTCCAAAGAAAAGAGAAGAAAGAATTATGTTGCAAAACAACATCTGCACTTTAGCTATACCTGCTGCTTTGACACATCAACCCCTGCCTTTCCAGAAACTTGTCACTTCTTAGAAAAACATGAATTGGATGGACCCATACTTGTCTGATTTCCACCTTCAGAAACCCCATTTGAATTTCCAATTTCAAAGGCATAAGATTAGTAGAATGCAAATCTCAGATGTGTATGTGATAAAATGAAATTGGTTCTATGATAATATGAAAATTAAGCCCAATTGTTATTGTAGATGTATTTTGTTATTATGATATGTTAATGCATGTGATGCTGACTTAGTTTGTTATTTTAATTGTTGGCTATAGTAGTGTAAGTTATTGCATGGCTATAAACGATTAAACCCAACTGACAGCAGGTGGTCCTTTAAATAGTAATTCCACGGTCAGAAAAGGGCCTTGATTTATACAAGGTCCTCCACGTATACTGCTTACATTGTAATTGAACACTACTTCTGCAATAATGCATCAATGGTTACATTCTTGAGCAACTTTTCTTGGCATGAATTGCTAGTCTTATCTCGTACAGAAAAAAATCACATTGGTAGTGTAGTTTCAGTAGGTAGCATATGGTGCAGTTGCCATTGTGAAGTCAGATCAGACTTGAATAGAATTGAAGTCAGGCAATAATTATTGACAGCCAAGATCTTGTCAGCAGTCCTAGGCCTAACCAAGAAAATGGCATTTTGAAACCATGTGGAAAATAATATAAAACAGAAGCCAACAATGATGGTGATGCAACTACTGCAGCACTGTCATCAAAGAGGAAAACAAAGCCTTCAACACTGTTCTCCAGATCTGCAAGGTGGGACTCAAAACATCTGTCAAGTAGTCATCCCAATGAATTGTATATGGAAAACAAAGATGGGTCTACTGAATGGAATCATTGCAAACCTTTGGTAAGCATTACTCGAACCTGTAGAATCAGCAAGCGGAGTTGGAGTCTCAGTGCATGCCATGTGACTACACTGCTCATCCCACAATGTGTCCATATCAAATGTCTAAGTATAAACAATTGTCAAAGCTGTCAAAGGTGATGGAATCTCAATGCATGTCGAATGACCACACTACACATCCTATGAATTGCCCACATCAATGGTGTGAATATAAACATCTATACAAGGGGCATCAGTAAGTGTCCCAGTACCATCCACATCTGCAAGTTTGTCCAATGAAGCATCGCTTTGAAATGATGACTCAAGATCTCCATGTAATTGCTTGATGATTGTCCAAGAAATGAAAGGGCACTATGTGTGCTCTACACCATACAAAACATTCTTGGAAACAGTGAATTCAATGATTCCAAGGATTTTTTCATTGTTGTCAAACAATGCAACCTTTTGATATGGATCGCTTTGCTGAGAAACAAGTTCATAGAGCTAGGGTAATAGATCATTCTCAATGCGATGAATTTTGAGCCCTTCTTTCCAAAATAAATAGTCCTCATAAACCAAAGTATCGACAAATTAGTAGGGACGATGACTAGAACATGTATGAAAGCCTAGCTAGACCAGCCAATCAAAAGACCCCCCAACAAACATGATGTTGGCACTTTATAAATAGTGCAATTACAATTGACTCGATCAAAGAACTCCAAACCCCCTTTCCCCTACCCCCCACCCACTCCCAACATTCAATCAAGAGAACCACCAAAACAATGAAGGTGACACTTTATAAATAGTGCATGTACAATTGCCACTTGCCAAAATCTGCAAAGTGGACTTGATTATGATGTTCTCAAATCTAAAGAAAAAATGAGAATAAATAAAAGGTATCAATGTAAAGTACGCAAAAAAACACAATTTCAAAAAACTGTCACCAAAAAGGAAGCCTACATGAGCCTAAATAGAACCCCGAAAGTCCCCAAAACAAGTACTCAACAAAACCTACGTCTGTAATGTCCCATCCCAATCTAGGTTTGGACTTTGTGATCTTGCTCGATTTTTCTCAGTTTGACATATGGGACATTTTGTCAAACATATTGCATAATAACTGATTTGGAAAAACTTTCACAATTTGGAGATAACTGCTGACATTTCACGCCACCCTTTGATGACCCATCATTGATAACTGATCTGAGAGATCCTACATGGGCCATCTTGGATAATTCTCCTTGAAGGGTCCTAAAATTGGCTATGTCTAAGTTTTCGGGCTTTCGAGTTGTCACTTACTTGCTTTTCTACATGCCTTCTCCATCGCTTTGTTTCCCTTCTTCATTCCTTCCACTCCTCCTCTCAAGCCTCTCGCCTTCCTTCCCTTTTCCCCGAAATCTTTTTTCAAAAATTTTACTAGTGTGAATTTTTTGAATTTTGGGGGTAAGCCTTGACCCTGACCTCCGATTTTGAGGTTCGGGGTTCGAGCTTCCCTCTTACCTCTTACCTTCTTTAAGTAAGAGGTAAGGCTTCTTCCCAATTTCTGAAAGTTTGTTTCTTATGGGCTTTCAGTCTTCCATTTGCCTTTCCTTTGTAGGAGGTAAACCTTTCTTCCAACCGCACTTTCCCCGAAAGCTTTTTTTTCAAAAAATTTATTAAGTGTCAAATTTTTGGATTTCGAGGGTAAGACTTCTCTCTTACTTCCGATTTCGGGGGTAGGCCTTCTCCCTTACTTCCGATTTCGGGGGTAAGCCTTCTCTCTTACCTCCGATTTTCGAAGGTAAGTCTTCTCTCCTACCTCCAATTTTCGGATTCTGACTTTTTCTCATCCCTTCTTTTAAGCATGTGGTATGAGACAAGCCCTATGAGGCAAGCCTGACGCCCAATTCTCGACAATGTGCTTTTCGAGGCTCTAGACTATTTAATGCATAAGCAATGGTTTCTTTTCGAGCCCGACGCCCCAACCTTCCCGCAAATGTGGGGTGTTTTCTAGACGATGCCATTAATGTTTGAATCACTTTTTGAGCACCCATATTTGATTTTTAAGGCTTCAAGGACAACATTAAATGCTTTCTCTGACTCCTGCAAGTGGATTTGTGTCAACCATACTCATTCATTGTTGTTGCTTTATTCCTTCTGATGAGCTCCATACTCATATCCTTGATTTCGTGGGGAATTTGGACGACTTTCGGGCAAATATTTATGGCAGGGAGGATGGCGTGCAAACTTTGTTCTCTCTAGGCTCTTCTTGGCACAGATTTCACAACAAATATTTCCTTGATCAGATCTCTTCGACTGCTAACCCTAGATGGGTTAGGGTTTGAGTTGTATTCATTTGAGTTATGCTTGATCTATAAAAGCAACACTTGCATATTTTCTAAGCTTTCTTCCTCTGGCTCCTCTAGGGTTATTCTATTCAGACATTGCATTTTTTGCATTCTGCCATTGTAAAGATTGCTTCTAAGCTTTATGTCAATAAAATTCAACTATTATCACTGTTATCCCTTGCATGTTGAGTAAAATCCATTTACCTTCATGTCTGAGTATGTGTTTTAGTTGTTTCATTGATGTATTATGCTGTTCTAAAGCAAGAAGAAACAAAATTCTATCTTGGTGCATCACCTTCTTTTACATTTCATGTCTCTTTCTATCCCTTTTCTCTATGATCTGTTAGAGTAGAGTAGTAATAGATTTCATGTGTTGGGTTAGACCAACACATTTGCACTTAGCTCAGAAGAGGAAGTTGTCCTTCTCCACAGATTCAACCTCATTTGTGCAAGGTCCCACACCTTGAGGTTGTTTCCATTGTGTCAATAGAACACTGAACACTTGTTTAGTACGGAGCAATTTTATGTGACAACAATAACTAATCACAAATAACAAACTCAACTAATAGAGATTAGCATTCTTTTAATTGATTCAGACTTGTACGCCATTCATTACACTTGCATAAGGAATAGAGCCCCAAACATGCAAATTCCAAATAACAGAACAGCAGCAATATATATATATATTTATCAGTTACAATGCTCGGTAATAAATACCTGAGACAAGATATTCCAATGTATGGCGACCCCAAATGCAATGCTTCACTTCAGCAACCTAGCTGACTTATAAGGAAGATTGGCGGCTGGTGTTGGAGCAATTTGCCACTCCACATGTGAACAACAGCTCCTGGAAAGGTCTCACGACTGGCATAAGGAAACCCTGACAGTAGGTGGAAGATGGTTGCAGCTGTAGCAGCAGGTTTACCACTGAAAATCACGCCCAGCACAAGCTCACAGCCTCCTAAACCTTTCTGGCATCAAAACACAAGGCAACTTGCCTCTAAAACCCACGCCATTTACTTGCAGATCAGACACAATGTATAAAATCAGCGGCTGCACCACTGAACAAGGTAGGCAAAAACAAAGACCCATGTCCACCATAAATGAATCTTTCAAACCCTACGCCAAGTTTGAAGTACGAGGGCACAAACTGTGAATAAGGAAATACCACATCCCAATCTTGGACTCCTCTAAGTATGGCGTCCAACACTCTCCTTTGCAAAATCTTCAGATCTGATTAATTCCCTTAACCCTCCAAACTGAATTTGAGCAATAATGTTATGATATTTGAATCTTCAAACAACTAATCAAAATCCTTTGAATTAAAGGCACAACCCCTGAAATGAAGTTGTCAACTAGCAGCCTTGGGAGATCTTTCACTCCTGTAGTACGTAGTTCCTCATGAGGGTTTTCATCCTCAATGAAGCTGATTTTCAGACTCTCTAGTCTACCTGCAAAACCCTATTCAAATTTCTTCTTCGAGATGATTTTCAAATGAGCTCTCAAAAGGGCTTTTATATTTTCCCAAACTTCCACACCCTAATTGGCTTTTTGAAATATATTTTATTTTATTTAAATTCCCACCTTTTATCCTCTTTAAATTGAGCGCTCAACTTTATATTATAAATATCCTTTTAAATATCACTTATAACCCCTTTTTTATAAAGTCCTTCAAAATATATTAATAACGCATAAAGTTAAATATTTTAATTTAACTTTATAATTGACGTTATTAAAACTTAATATATAGGACCATAATAAGACCAAAAAAAATCCGAGATATAAATCCGCCATAATGCCCAATATAGTAATACTACCAACTGACCATACCAATGATCCCCTATGACTTACTATAAATAGTAAGTATGGACAAAGTGTCCAAATAATGCTCTGAGGGTCGCATAGTGAAAACCCTAAAATGCCCTAAGCTGGGAAACACCAATTAAGCTCTAAAGGAAGATTGGACAAGTCCGCAAACGCCCTCAAAGCCCCCCCTAACCACCCTGTTAGTCCATGGGGACCAAGTGATGGACTACCCTCTACAACAAATCACTACCTAGGAAAGGGGGACATTACAATGTCAAGCTACAAATTCTAGAAAAATCAAACACCAAAATCATAAACAAAGATGTGCCATTGCAAATCCATTGATAAACTAACCCAAAAAAAAAATGCACTACAATCTAAGCTTGGATGGCCGAGAAAGAGACTTGCACAATCAAAAGTGTAAAATCCAAACTTCCAATGAAGAGGGAGCCAAGTCAAGGAATGAAGATGATGACATCAAGCTAACATCAGTAAACATAAAACCACCTTGCCTAACCACTTCCTATAAACAACTGGCATATTGTAGTCAACACATCAACTATTTACATGTGGGACCTACACCCATCGTAAACAACTGGTGAATTGACTACAACGCACCAGTTGTTTAAGATCAAACCAACCTAACACCAACTCCTTGCACTAATGGAAAACTATGTATCCTTGTACGAAAAACTACATACTAGCCACCACAAACAAAATATGCCAAGAATATTCTATAAGGTGTCATGATCTCAAAACTACCATTTGTTTTTCAAAGATTGCTTAAGAAAATTTTAAACTAACCATTTGAGAGATGAAATTGCCATTTGGGGGAAAATTACCCCTACTAGAGGTCTACGAGTGGTATTTGGGTTAAACAACCAATATGAGCCCACAGGGGACTATTGGTGACAATACTAAGTTGATCAGCAGTCAAGATCTCCCTACTTACTGATGTAGAGATATGAATAAGTGGCAATAGCAATTACTCCACTCATAGGTCAACGGGGTATCAATGGCAAGTATTGCCACCAATTAATGCCACAAAACCCCAACAATAGTTTCTCACCCCAAACAATGGTTTTGTCTCTCAAATGAGTTGTTTCAAAAAATTTGAGCAATCTTAGAGAGCTGCTAGCGGTCTTTGTTAGTGTTTCTTAGATCAGATTAGATAATCAATTTAACAAAAGAAATGCAACACATAAGACAATGAACACAACAAGATACCCTGGGAAAACCCTCCTCTTGAGGGAGAAAAACCCAGCAAATATATCTCTTATATATTGAAGGAATAAGAGCAGAAATCTGCTTGAACTCAGGCCCAACACAATGCCGAATTTGATACAATGAATAATAGCACCTCTCCTAGATGCAAAGATACAAATGAATATGTTTCTCCTTGAAATCAGTCTGCTGCTACAAAATGATGATCTGCTGCTACAAGATGATGATCTGCTGATTAAGTATGAACTTCTTCTAGGACTGCGAATTCTGCTCTGCCAATAAAGTGCGAACTTCTTAATATTCGAATTGTGTGAATAGTCAAGAAGTGACCTTGTATTTATATCTCCTAGGCGCCTCTTCACTTGGGTCGGCCTTTGATAAATAACAATTAAAGTCGGCCAGAATAATTACATGATATAAATCAAATATATAAGGTCGGCCCATGTATTTAATATTAGTCTTAGTGAAGACCGACGCTGTATTAACATCAACACTCCCTCTCAGCTAGGGATGAACTTCCATCTGCACAAGACACATTATGTTAGAATGAAAACAAAATAAAATATCACCTCAACGTGATATTAACCATTATGGCTACTCCCATAGATGGTAAAAACTCATCACGGATTCTCTCACGTGATGTTGTCATGGAGTCACACACATGACATCCACCATAGCTTCTCCCAGAGGGTGGAAACAAGGGCTTTCACCTCAACTCTCTCTCATCAGAGAATTGCATTATCAAGGACTTTCACCTCAACTCTCTCTCAGCAGAGAATTGTATTAACAAGGGCTTGCACCTCAACTCTTTCTCAGCAAAGAGTTGCATTCTCAACAAGGATCACTGATTACTGAGACTCTTTCTCAGTCACGGCTGCATTCTCCACCATACCAAGTTTCTCCCGGAAGTATACAAACTTAATCCTGGCGAGAGGCTTGGTGAGAATGTCTGCCGTTTGCTCTTCAGTGCTGATATACCTCAACTGTATAGCTTTCCTTTGTACCATATCTCTAATATAGTGGTACTTGATCTCAACATGTTTTGTTCTGTCATGAAACACAGGATTGACAGAAAGCTTCACACAGCTTTGATTATCACAGTGTATAATAGTAGGCTCCATTGATTGTCCAAACAATCCTGCAAGGAGCTTACGAAGCCACACTGCCTCACGAGCTGACACACAAGCTGCAATATACTCTGCTTCAGTTGTACTCAAGGCCACTAAAGACTGTTTCCTGCTACACCAGGAGATCATAGCAGTCCCCAAACTGAAGCAACAACCAGAAGTACTCTTCCGATCTGAGACACATCCTGCCCAATCAGAATCAGTAAAACCATGCAGCTCCAAATCCACGTTTGAAGAATATCTCAACCCATATCCGATTGTGCCGCATAAATATCTCAGGATATGTTTAGCTGCTACAAGATGTATTTGCTTTGGTTCACACATAAACTGGCTAAGTGCACTCACTGCATAGCAAATATCAGGTCTAGTGTTAACTAGATACATCAATGAACCAATCAACTGTCTATACATCGTAGAATCCACTGGTTCTGAACTAGCTGCAGCTTCTTTCAACTTATCTAAATTAGTCTCCATGGGTGTAGACATAGGTTTGCAGTCAATCATACCAAACCTTTTGAGAATGTCAACAGTGTACTTCCCTTGACTTAGAATCATCTCATCTGGCTTTTGCCAAACTTCTAAGCCAAGAAAGTAATGCATGAGACCTAGATTCTTCATCTCAAATTCTGAAGCTAATTCCTTCTTGCATTTTAGAATTAGATGTTCTTCACCAGTAATGATCAAGTCATCAACATATAAAACCAAAATTAATGCTTCACCATTTACTACTTTGAAGTAGAGGTTAGAATCTGCATCATTCTTTGAGAAACCCAGACTTGAAAGATACTGATCAATTCTTTCATACCAAGCACGAGGAGCTTGTTTAAGACCATACAAGGCCTTCTTCAGCTTGCAGACATGAGACTCTTTCCCATGCACCTCAAATCCTTCTGGTTGCTCAATGTAAACCTCTTCTTCTATTATGCCATTCAGAAAAGCTGTCTTTACATCCATTTGGTGAATCTTCCATCCTCTAGATGCAGCAATAGCAATGATGGTTCTAACAGACGTGTAACGAGCCACAGGAGCAAAGGTTTCTTCATAGTCAACTCCCTCTTTTTGTGAGAACCCTCTAGCCACAAATCTAGCCTTGTGTTTCTCAATGCTCCCATCAGCTGCATGCTTGATCTTGAAGAGCCACTTAGAAGACACCACAGATTTGTCTTTGGGTCTAGGAACTATATCCCAAACATCGTTCTTAAGTATAGACTGATACTCCTCAATCATGGCATCTTTCCATACTTGTTGACTAGAAGCTTCTTCAACATTTGAAGGCTCTGACTCAATAATCTGACTCATCAAGGCAACATAACTAGAGAACTTGTGAGGTCTCTTGCTTTCTCTGAAGGCTCCTCTTGGAGCTGCAAACCTTTCTGCTTCCTGCATTGTCCTGCGAGCCCAAAGAGGTCTTTTCTTTCCAATCACAATGTCTAGAGGCCCATCAGTAGGATCCAAAGGCTCAGCTGGATCAATATCTTCTTTAGGTTCTGTATCCTCCTTCAGATTCTCTGGAATATGGTCAACTTCCATATCTTGAGGAGGTTCTTCTTCATCGACCTCCATAGGAGTGCCTTTGGACCTTCTATAAGCAACATCTTCCTCAAATGTGACGTCTCTACTGATCTCAATAGACTTCTATCCTGGAATGTAAATCCTGTAAGCTTTTGATGTCTCACTGTAGCCTACAAGAATTCCTTTCTTCCCAGAAGGTTCTAGCTTTGTTCTCTTTTCCTTTGGAATATGAACATAGACTGGACAGCCAAAGATCCTCAAATGACTAACTTCAGGCTTCACGCCTGAGAATGCTTCTTCAGGAGTTTTATTCTCTAAGATCTTGTGGGGACTCCTGTTTTGAACATAGACGGTTGTTCTTGATGCTTCAGCCCAAAGAGAGATTTGTAAGTCTTGATCATGGATCATAGCTTTCACTGCTTCCACAATAGATCTATTCTTCCTTTCAGCGATACCATTTTGTTGTGGATTATAGGGAACACTGAACTCCCTCTTAATCCCTGCTTCAATACAAAAGTCTCGAAAAGTGCCAGAAGTGTATTCTCCACCATTATCAGATCTCAATACTTTGATCCTCTTCCCAGACAGATTTTCAATCTGTGCTTTGAATTCTCTGAATCTTTCTAATACTTCTTCTGATTCTTTAGATCTCAAGAAATATATCCAAGTCTTTCTAGAGTAATCATCAATGAAAATAATATAATACAAGAAACCACTAGATGATGCACTAGACATTGGACCACACAAATCAGAATGAATGAGATCAAGAATACATTTAGATCTACTTTCACTGGAATGAAACGTACCTTTTGTGTTCTTGCCTAGGGCACATCCCTTGCATGTACCTTCATGTTCTTGATCGAATTTCGGAAGACCGGTGACCATCTTCTCCATGATAGGTAGAGCACGAAAGTGAATGTGAGCCAATCTTCGATGCCAAAGATCACACATGCTGGTACTGTTATGCACAAGTGCTTGAAGAGGACGAGTGCACAGCGTGTAGAGACATTCATGTCTAACTCCAATCACTTGAGCAGTTTTGAAGCTGGAGTTCTTTGCCCATATAAGAACTTTCCCTTTAGAGAAGGCAACTTGATAACCTTTGTCTTCTAATGCTGAAATTGAAACAAGGTTCCTCTTTATCCCTGGTACGAACAGTACATCATTCAACTCCAAAGAAATTCCAGAATCCAAGTGAAGAGTGGAGTTTCCAATCCCTTTTACAGAATATCTAGCATCATCTCCAATAACAACTTGATCACTGGAGTTGCTTTCCATTAAGTTTGAAAGTGACTTCTGAATCCGGTGATGTGCCTAGAAGCACCACTGTCAATCAACCAAGTATTAGAGTCAGTAGAAACATTGCTAGACAAGGCTGAATAAAATAGATAATCACTGGAGTCCTTTTGTAGAGCAACTTCTTCAACATCTGCAGTGGCAACTTGAAGCTTAGGTCGTTGGGGGCAAACCCTCGCAAAGTGACCATACTTATCACAACGAAAACATTGAATCTTGGACATGTCTCGTTTCCTTTTGAAGGTAGGAGCATCTTCATTTCCATCTTCTCGATTCCTTTTGAAGAAACCTCTCTTAAAGCCTTTACCTTTGTTTGATGAATGAGAGGTAAGAACTTGTAATTCTTCATTCTTTGAGTTTTGACCAATCCCCCTTGCTGTTAGTCTTGATTCTTCTTGAATGCAATCAATCCTCAATCGATCAAACTTGGGAAGTTCGGATCTTGCACTGATTCCTTGGATGAACGCCTCCCATGAAAGCGGAAGACCATTGAGAGCAAGTATAGTTAGTTCTTTATCATCAATCATGTGACCAATAGTGGAGAGCTGATCTTTTATCTCTGAAATCCTCATGAAGTATGTAATAACAGATTCTCCTTTCGCCATTTTCACATGATGAAGTTGTTGCTTCAGAGCAAGGGCACGACTGGTGTTGTTGATTTCGTACATCTCTTCCAAGGTTGTAAACATCTCTCTTGCTGTATCCAACTTGAAGATAATTGGTACAATATGATCCTTGACGGAATCAACCAATGCTTTCTTTGCCCTAGTGTCTTTCTTCCTCCATTGCAGCTTCTCTTCTTCCCCCTCAGGTTCGGGAACTTTTGTTTTCACAAACTCAGCCAAGTCATTCTCTTCCAAAGTTAGCATGAACTTGAACCTCCATGATATGTAGTTCGAGATCCCTTCGAGTCTATCCTCGATTTTCAGACCGTTCACCATCTTGAGAAATATAGAAGATAGACTGAAGAAAAGAATAAGGTGAGTGTTGCGAACTAAATCTGATCACGATCTTTTTCACACCCGCTCTGATACCATGTTAGTGTTTCTTAGATCAGATTAGATAATCAATTTAACAAAAGAAATGCAACACATAAGACAATGAACACAACAAGATACCCTGGGAAAACCCTCCTCTTGAGGGAGAAAAACCCAGCAAATATATCTCTTATATATTGAAGGAATAAGAGCAGAAATCTGCTTGAACTCAGGCCCAACACAATGCCGAATTTGATACAATGAATAATAGCACCTCTCCTAGATGCAAAGATACAAATGAATATGTTTCTCCTTGAAATCAGTCTGCTGCTACAAAATGATGATCTGCTGCTACAAGATGATGATCTGCTGATTAAGTATGAACTTCTTCTAGGACTGCGAATTCTGCTCTGCCAATAAAGTGTGAACTTCTTAATATTCGAATTGTATGAATAGTCAAGAAGTGACCTTGTATTTATATCTCCTAGGCGCCTCTTCACTTGGGTCGGCCTTTGATAAATAACAATTAAAGTCGACCAAAATAATTACATGATATAAATCAAATATATAAGGTCGGCCCATGTATTTAATATTAGTCTTAGTGAAGACCGACGCTGTATTAACATCAACAGTCTTGAGATCACAACACCTTGGAAAAATTTTCTTAGCACATTATGTATGTGTTGACCAATAAGTAGGTTTTTATAGAAGGATACGTGGTCTTCTATCAATGCAAGGTGGTTTCACATCAAATAGGGTGATTTTACATCTAAAAACATCAACATGTTCACCCCCAACCCTGCCCCCAACTAATACCTATAAACCCCAATTAATAAACCTACAACCAATCAAAATTAAATTGCCCAAATTTAGTAAAATTCAAGAGTATACTTTTACACTTGATAGATGATGACTACATAGAGATGTTGATTGCACTAGCACAAAGAATATGCCAACGCCAATAACCACATCATCTATATGATAGGGGTTGAGGAAAACTTTTTCAGAACTCTGAGCAAAGTGGTGGGAAAATGACAATTTGACAAGAACCTTGGGTTTGGGGGCACTCTGAAAGCAATGGCAAAGCCAAACCTGACCCAAAGTACTCTGAAACCAATGTGAGCTGCAAAATATCATAAGCAACTCCCCACTTCAAACCCTTTAGATTTGACCACTAATGTCTAATCAGAATGCAACAAAAGGCAAAATCAGCTATTCAAGACCTTTTGGGAATAATGGTGAGCTAAGACTTGCTCCACCAAGCACCAAAATGAGTCTAAAACACAATGCCACAAAATGGAACCCTCAATCCTCAATGGAAATGGGTAGACCTTGAATCACCACTAAGCTTTGATACTATCTAGGATTTGCAAAAGAAAGCAAACAAATCCAAGATCTTGATAAAAGAATAACCACAAAAGCAAGACCATAAAGATGATTGTAGAATGCAATATAATAGCTACCCCAATAAAGAGGATGCAAAAAGGATTATATATATGGATGAAGTACAAATATATAGACTTCTTAGTGCATGACTTAGAATTACACAAGTCCAAGAGGCCATGAGTTAACTCCTAATCAAAAGGTTGGTCAACTCAATCAACTAAGATAGAGGTGGCCTTGATTGGACAGAGGTGGCACTTAATTACCATCAATCAAGCATGATGTAGTTGTGGCACTTGATGAACTCAAATCAAGGGTTACACATGCCATTATTAGCCACCTTGGCAAATGTAACCTACCTAAGTAAGCTTATCCTAGGTGCATAATATGCAACAAAGTAAATAAATGACTTTACGAAAATAAAATAATGCACCTCAATTCAGCCCTTGCCAACCAAATTGAGCTAGAATTTGTTGCAAAGGAGTCCACCATGTCAACAAGAGCCCCTCAAATTGAGGGAAGTCTCTATTCTAAGATGGAGATTGAAGACTCCCTCATAAAAGAAATGAGGGAAACACGATAGCAATATTCAAGGTAGTGAAAATTTGGTAGTAGAAGACACCAAGCCATGGGCACCAAAACAAGGAATTGGGCTAGAACAAAAGGAGATTGAGCAAACAATGATGTGTATAGATTGTCAAGACTACAAGAAGTGCTAAAGATTCGATCATGTCCAATAGTATTGAGAGAACAAAGTACCATCCAAGTCGGACCTTCTTGAGGAGAAATACCCTACCATTGTAGTCGCACCAAGAAGATGACCAATAATGATTCATCCACCACCTAATCCAAGTTCCAAGCAGTAAAAGCTATTGAGATTCATTGGTGATGGGTCTAGAAATCTAGTGAGTCATTGCAAAACATGCATAAGTATTTAGAAAATTATGAGAGAATCAATGAACATTGTTGGTTGCAATCATTCCCAACCACACTTGAGGGAATGGCAATTGACTAGTTCACAAATGCAAAACCAATGAAATAAATGTTCAGAGGAAAAATTACATTAGGCCTTCGAGAAAAAATTCAAGCTTCTTTAAGTGGACAAGGAAATTGTCACTAAAAGCTATAACACATGGCAAGGAAAACATGAAAATATTTTAGCATAAAATCATAGGCTCATCAACTAGAAAAGAACCTACTATTGGATTGAAGAAACAATGATTCATCGAGGGATTGATACCCTTTTTGCAAAGGAAGATCAAGGTGTTGCCATCTTCATCGTATTAAGGTGCATACAATAGGGCAATGAACATTTAAAGTGAAACACTCTAGACAAAGAAGTGAAGATGTGATGACTAGAAGGCAAGCAACAACAATGAACCCAAATTAGTTTAATCTCTGAGGAGAGATATGCTCCAAACATGAAAAAAATTGAAGGAAATACTAACAAAGAATTCAAGGACCTATGTTGTACAGACTACAAGATGGAAGGCCATAGCAAGGAAAACTAGCCAAAGAAGATGTTTGAAAAATAATTTCCTCCCCTTTAAAAACAGCTGTGGGAAATATATAAATATAATAGATCTAAGGAGTCCAACTGTGAGGGTAAGGAAGCAATTTCCTTGGATTCGTTGGATTCAAGGTATGGAGAAGAGTACCCAAATGAAGTGGATTGAGGGCCTACAGGGCTGAACGCTGAAGGAATAAGGATCTTGGAGCTGCATCTATATTCCAAAGATGAGACAAACTCCCTTTGTTGTCTGTTGATGTTCCATTAGCAAATGGAGGATTATGAGGTATTCCATTTCCAACCTAATAGCAATTTTATTGAAACAATGGAGATTAATGAAGAACAAGTGAAGAGAGATGACAGAAAACAAATGAAGGTAATGTTGGCCCCCTCCATAGCAGCAAGTTCCTCAGCAAACTCAATATCAGCATTTCCTCCTGAATTGACAGAATATAAGATGGGGAACGTAAAGTTGGATAACAGACCAGATCATCAATTTGGAAGTGTGGATGACATGAAATACTAAGACCCCACTACAGTGACGGCGATTCTTGGGCTGAACAGAATTTCAGAGATGATCATGGTCTGTGATGATTGGAGCCCAGTGCTAAAAGCACCAACATTCAAAAACTTGAAATCAACGTAGCATTGGTTCTAATTTGTCTAGAAAAAAAATTCAAGACTAGCGTAGCATTGATATCGATAATACTAGAGAAATTTGAAATTGATATAGCATTGCTTTTAACTTGTCCATGGAATTGATGGAACATTGCTTCTACTTAGTCCACAGGATTTTTCTTAAAAGAATGTAGCATTGATGTCCACAATATTAGAGGAATTTGAAATCGCCATAGCATTGCTTCACATGAACCTAATCTCAAGAAAACTCACTTATTCACATTTTGATAAGGCTAGAACTTGTGAATGTTGTGAAGTACATTTTGTTGGCTGTTTACAAAAGAATGCAAAGATAGATAAACATACCGTGTGGCGAATGCGAAGGAGTCTCTCAGAATTATCATTGGTAGGCAAAACAACCCGCTTAAACCCCTCATCTGCCTCGATCTTCGCCGGCGCTTCCTGAGGAACTGCCAACGAGGAAAAAGCTGCTAGTCGTTTAAGCTTTATACGACTACTGCTTAAAACCCTAAACCAGGCCAAGCTACTAGAGTTTTTTCCCAAAAGCCCTCTGCTGTCTAATTGTCGCCCACTCCATGCGACAGCTTTCGAATTCGACAGCAATTTCCTGGAATATGTGTGGATTTTTTAGTTTATAGAACTCTACTATTTGAGAAATCTTTCTGAAAAAATTGGTGGTTACCTGGTAAGAGTCGAACTGTGGGCACATGTTGGATGCAATAAAATGGAAGTAGCCACGGCCATTCTGTGCACCCTGTACGAAGTGGAAGCAATCCCCATTTTACTGCACGCATTTGGCTATATATGATGTGATTGCAGATATTTATCCGCCATAGAATATGTATGGCGAGGAATGAATAGAAGGGAAATTTTACTTAGCCTGTGAAGAATATTCTGAGATGGAAATTTATGAACTTTATGGCCCGCGTCTGGGTTAAGAATCGTGATCTAGATCGTCTTCCGCGTCATCATCCTTATATTAACATTTTTTAACTTAACGGTTTAGTCTGTCCTATTGGCTGAATGAAGGTTTCTTTGGACCATGGATTTGTAGGTTGATTTCGCTTGTTTAGATTCTAAGTTGTGCGGTTGGAGTGAGTTTTTTTAAATGTATCCAGGTGTACAGCCAAAAAGCACAAATTTAGCCCGCCCTCCCATTACTTCAACGTTCATTTTGTCTTTTGTGTTTAAATTTACATACTTTTTGCATAGTTTACAAAAAATTTAAAAAATCTAGTCTTCATTAATTTGAATTTTAAGTGTTTGGATTCCATATTCAATTTAATTCTTATTAGTCATTTTAGTTTGAATTGTTTTGATTTCTTTATAGAAAAATTTTAATTGAATAATTGTCAATCAATTTGTATATTAAAATTTTTGAATTTAATGTTTAAGATGTCATATTAAAAAAGGATTTTTAGGATACTAGAATATAATCTATTATCTTTTGGAATCAATCAATTAGCATCAAAAGTTTATTAGATCATCTTGAAAATATGTCATATTATATTAAATGAGTTTGCATTTGCATCAACAAATAGTATACTTCAAGCATCTTGTATTGACATTGTTTACGTATTGTCAAATTTTCAAAACAATAAAAGGGGTTTAACAAAGATTTAAGGAAGATTTGGACTTCGATCCTAGCACAAGCCTTCAAAGGTGTTCATTAATTTCATGTTTACTCGAAATTGGATATTAGCATAAGTGTCCAATATTTGGAGGTATGTGATAATAAGATTTAAAAAATGCCAAATCTAAAATATATTTGATATGATAATAGTCCAAATCTAATATTGAGATTCCAAATCCAATCATCAAATATTTATAGATGATCAAATCAACCACATAAACATCTGACATCTTCAAAGAACTAAATGACTTCTAACATTGTATTTATGTTTATTAGACCCAACTTGTGATTATTTTAATCTAATTATTACATCATTTATTTATTTATCAAGACTAAATCTATCATCATGTTACATATAGGAAACATTAGTATTTGAAGCCTATCATATATTTGTAAGGAATAAAATAAAACCTTTTTTTATATATTAAATCAAAGCAAAGAATATTGCAAGGATAAAGTAGCCAACAACCTACCAAGAGAATAAGAAAATTGCATTACAATAGTCCAACAAAACGTAGTAAAGAAATTGGACTAGCCACCCTTAAAGAGAAAAATATAATTAGAGACCTAATAAATGATACAAACTAAACCTAAATTGTTACACACCGATTTTGTTTTACCAATTTATTTTTAACTGTTTACGTTGAAATGCATTTTGATACCTAATGATGATTATATATTATTTAACATTATGATGAGATTAATGCAATGCAAAGTATTTTAATTTTGATGATTATTATTATTGATTTTTAAATAAAGATTATGATGATGTGGTGATTAATAATGGCTGACTATTAGAATGATTTCTAAGTGAAATGTAGGATTATTTTTCTTGCCCTCTAGAGGGAGAGGGAGAGTAACACCGGAGAGAGGAATATAGACTTCGGAACTAAACAAGTTATGCCGATTGAGTTTTCGCACACACTCACATAGGTCTACCCTAATCCTTTCGTTGAGTCATTTTTTGTGTTTTGTCAAAAATTGAGCTGTGTTGAGTTGAGTCGAAAGGTTAAGTCTAACCTAGTCAAGTCTTGATTATTCTTCTTCAAAAAGGAAAATAAAGTGATTTATGTTATGAATTTTGATGTTCATCGATTGGCTAATCTTGTATTTAATCAAGATAAATCGATTAATATGAAATTGTGTTAAACAATATATATAATATATATAGGTATAAATGTATATATATGAGTTAATATATATATATATGTATGTATGTATGTATGTATAGAGGTATATATATGATATAGATTTAATATCGCTTATATATACACATATGATATATATATATATATATATGATTATATTGTAATGACATATTTATCATGTTAATCAAAGCATGTATAAAGTAATTCAAATCAATTTTTAACTTGCACTTCGTGAGATATATTAGCCTCCAACGAAGGCATGGATAAAGGCTTAAATGAAGGCATTTTGTTTGGCAACAAAGCCAAAGTAAAAGGGTCTTGCAAGATCATGGGGGTCCAAAAAATGACGATGTGAAAAAAAGGCATTTTTAACACGCCCAAAAACACGAAATTCATGCCTTTGACTTTTTGCAGCCCAAGTACAATATCCATTTTGGTTTGGTAATACCAAACCAAAATGGATATTTGTTTAGTTTAAGTCAGAATTTATAATTTTGTAGGGTCTGGCCCCAACCAATTCTTTTATTTTATATATTATATTAATTTTTTAATATATTTATCATATATGGATTATTGAATATATTATAACATTATATTTTATTATAATATTTATTTAATACTAAATATTATATATTAAATATAATATTATATTTATTATATTTTATGATAATATTATATTATTATATGATATTATTATATGATATTATTATATATAATATTATATTATTATATATAATATTATATTATTATATATAATATTATATTATTATATATAATATTATATTATTATATTATATTATTATATTATATTATATTATTATATGATATTATTATATATAATATTATATTATATTATATTATATTATTATATTATATTATATTGCTATATAATATTATATTATATTATTAATATAATATAATATATATAATATGTTATTATATTATATTATACAATATGTTATTATATATAATATAATATTATTATATTATATATAATATAATATTATTATATATAATATATTATATTATATTATATTATATTATATTATATTATATTATATTATATTA
Source organism: Sequoiadendron giganteum (assembly GCA_007115665.2). Classification (NCBI taxonomy): domain Eukaryota; kingdom Viridiplantae; phylum Streptophyta; class Pinopsida; order Cupressales; family Cupressaceae; genus Sequoiadendron; species Sequoiadendron giganteum. The sequence goes on along the minus strand of CM021103.1, from coordinate 45,504,998 downwards.
TATTATATTATATATAACATATATAATATATTATTTATAATATATATATTATACATAATATAATGTATATTATAAAAATGCTAATCATATATTAAAAATATATAAAACACAAAACGGATATCCGTTAAAAAAAGATATCCATTTTCTATGTTATAATTTTAAAAAAACCAAGAGCTCATATTATATTATATTACAATATTATATTATATTATATTATAATATATTATATTATATTACAATATTATATTATATTATATTATATTATATTACAATATTATATTATATTATATTATAATATATTATATTATATTATATTATAGTATATTATATTATATTATATTATATTATAGTATATTATATTATAATATAGTATATTATATTATAAATAATATAATATATTACTATATATAATATATAATATTTATATAATATACCTTTCAAAAAAACCACTGCCAATTCAATATGGTTAGTCTCGGACCTGACCATATATTTAAAAAGCTATAAATCAGGAATATAATTTTTTTTTTAAACCCTGAGAGGTCATATTATATAATATTATAATATTATATAATAAGATAATATTATATTATATTATAATATTATATTATGTTATATTATAATATTATATTATATTATATTCTAATATTATATATTTTTTTAAGTAAAAGTGGCAAGTCACTATATTATATTATATTATATTATATTATATATAAATAAATTTACAAATTCTAGTTCAAAGAGCATATCGGCAGGAAAGAACCAGGAAGAAAACCGTCGATTATAGCTCGAAAAGTTACAAAAAAACTTACAAACTGGACCATTTACATGAATTGGTCCTTTTATAGTATTTACAAAGTAATTATAGCATAATCAGCCAAAATCTTCCAACTAGTGTTATGATGGGTGGCCAAACTGTTAACCAACATATTGAATTACATGCCCATAATCCAAAATACTCACTGCATCCACTTTATGTTTAGGCAGACAAAAACTGACTTTTACCATTTGAACTTGAATTTCGCATAATTAAACCTAGCCCACAATTTGATCAAAAAACTTGCATTTGAATACCTGGACATGTTGATAATCAAGCACAAAAAACACACTTTTTCTTTTATTTATTCTTCCATTTGCATAATTTCTAGTGAGTTCTCTTCTCACTCTCCATTACCCTCATCCATATTCTAAGAATTAAGAGCAATATTCATATCTGGAACCACTCTAGTGGCAACTTGACTGCAGTAATTGACTCCTTGATTGAGAGCCAGAGACATGTTGTGGATCAAATTCTAGGCAACCCCTTGTGAAGTCGGATGTGCACTGCCTGGCTATCATTGAATAATAGAAGTTGCATGGTAACAATTGTGGTGAAGCAAGAAAGAGACATAATGGTATTTCTCTCTAAAACATTCAAACATTTCCCTCCCCAAATGGTGACTATATCTTGATAAAGCCTTTTTAAGATGGCTTGGGTCACTGGACTCCAGAGACTGCTTGAGTGCATCAAATACATTAACAAATGCTTTATTGTGAGCTAAGAAGTGTGGATGGAAGATACCACCCACATAGCCCTCCCCCATAGCAAAGACATATTTTTGTGCGTAGACAACAAGGGCATCATTATGTAAGAAGATATCATTTACCATTTTTTATGTAATTACAATCATAAAATCTAGACATTGTAACATGTCCATTAGATTATAGAAGTAGCTATAACATATGCTAAAATGGCGATCGCGCGGCAAAAATTTGAACTGGGCTCTGCTCCAACGACTCCTCCACTAGTGACATCGGCTCCTCCCTTGTCTGCAACGGTCCTTGTTGTGGACGGGTTAGGGGTTGTGGCCTATGCGGCTTTGTTTCCTACTGTAGACGGGTTTGGGGTTGTGGTTCCTTCCCCTACCCTGAGCGTGTGTTGTGTGGATTCTGGGGTGTCTGCCAAGCCTTTGGCTTCTTCGTTGCCTCCTCTACCTGCTTTGTCTTCGCCGCTAGTTGTTCCTGGTGGTGGCGTGACTGTCAGGTGTGGTGTTGCGCCCTGTGGGGTTCCTCCTGCTGGTGGATCCATTTTCTCTGCCTCGTGCGCTCACAGAAATGTGTCTGCTAGGTCGAAGGTGCCTGGGTTGGACGGTGGGAGTGCGCATTCTTTGGTTGATGCCTTTGTGGTGCCTATTCCTGGTGGCCCTTCGGGATTGGCAAAATCTTTCTCAGATGCTGCCAGGGTGGGCTCTCGTCCTTCTAGTCAGTCTCTGCCCTGTGCCAGGGAGTCTCCTATGGTTGTTTGTGGCCCTGAGATCATGGAAAATGAAGACTATTATTCGAAAACTGGAGTGGTGTGCACATTCAATGGATTGTGGCCCTCCCTCCCAAATCTCCACGATTGGGTTTCAGGTTCTTGGAAGCCTTTGGTCATTAGAGATATTGAGCTCTACCCCAGTGCTCGGGGTTTCTTTATTGTGACTTTTGCCTCCCCTCTTGAAAGGAACAATATCTTGGATAGGGGTTGGATGTGGGGTATCCATTCTTTGGCCATCAGGCCCTGGTCTCGTTCTTTCAACCCTCTTACGGAGCCTTTGAACACCAAACCTGTTTGGGTTCACCTGCCTAATCTTCCTCTTCAGTTCTGGGAGGAATCTTGTTTCAAGGCCATTGGCAATTCCATTGGTCGCTTCCTAATGGTGGATTCCACTACTAGGGAGTTTGGGCATACTATTGTTGCTCGGTTGTTAGTTGATCTTGACATCTCCAAACCTTTTCCTGGGGATGTTGTTTTTTTGGTGGAGGACAAACCGTGGAAGCAACTTTTGGATTATGAGGGTCTCCCCTTTCGGTGTAGGAGATGCTTTTCGGTGGGTCATTTAGCCTCGGCCTGCCCTCTTGCCCGTCGCAAGGGCGCTACGACTTGGTGGAAGGATGCTCTTCTGGATCACCTCACAGTGGGTTCTTCTTCGGATGGTTCATATGAGGAGGTCGACCCTCAAGTTGTTGCTCCTCTACCTAACCTCTCTGTTGTGGATCCGCCTTTGGACCGTTCTACTAAGACTGTTGTGCCTGTCGCTGCTTTGTAAGACCCTATTCGGCCTTTGATGGGAGCCTCTATTGTTTCATTAATTGATTCGATCTCTACTGCCTCGTTGTCATCTTCCTCGCTGCTTGGTGACTCTTCTCCTGTGGTGGCGGGGGTGGAGTCATTCCTCTCACCTTTCTCTTTGCTTCCTATCTCTGAGCCCCCTTGGACAGTGGTTCTTCGAAAGAAAATTTATGTGGTTGCTTCTCGGACTTGAGCTCGTGGAGCTAGCCTTGAACCCTCTGTTTCTAGGGTTGCTTGATTTCTTTGTCTTCCTACAGCTGTCTGTCTGTTGTCTCTATTTTTCCTATAGTTCAATTCTGTTTTGAACTTTTTTGTGCTTTTGCCCCTTGGGCCCTTTGTGAAGGGTACAACACCCTGAAAATGCTACTTAAATTTTCAAAAACATGTCCATTAGATTAGATATAAAAATTGACAGAATATTTGATGGGAATAGCAATCTCCTTGATTTAGGATGAAGAAATTTCATCCCAATAACACACTTGAGACACCTATAATCACAGGGACACTGAAACTTGAACACTGTTTGCAGATGTATCTCCTCCAAGCTTCCTGAAAATGACCTCTCCCACCTTTGCACTGGAAACCACACACGAAATTTTTTTGGGCGATAATCCATCATTGTTGCAGACCTTTAGACCAAAACAACATTAAGCATTACAGAAAATAAATTAATTTACTATTGCCCACAATCGTTTGCTTTGGCTGAATAAATAGAGGAGCTTTTGCCATAAAACATAAACTCTAATGATAACTTAGAGTTTAGAATGCACAAAGCTTATCTTGATCATTTCCAAAATGACATTTAACACATGCTTCATCAACCTTCCGCATCTCTAAAGTAGTTGATATTTTAATACATAAGATGCTAAATGTATTGATATTTGTGAAATCATACTAAGTAATAATCAATTCAATACACCTATAAACATGACACAAAAATTAGCTCTTTCACAAACGACGAAATGTTTAATCCAAACGTGCCACACTTCAAAGTTGGCAACTCCAATTTACTTGCGTACTAAAGAGTACGAACAAAATGAACCACACAAATGTATGATTACACTAGCTGCAAGTAAAATCCCTGCTGACATCACCATTAAATAGAAATATGTTGTTATTTGATTCCAAATTATGCTAATTAGATTACCAAAATTTGGCGTACCCACAAACCTATGTGAACCATTAACACAAGATCTTGTTTAATTCTTTGACAAGACAAACTTGCCACATCATTTGAACTACCAAACTTCTGATTTGTACACATATGTAAAGTACAATGCGATGCATTCATTTCATTTTCATAAAAATCTGGTAAATAATATAACACACATGTAATTTCCAATTACACATGTGTTGGTAGATCAACGAGTATGCTTTATTTTTTCTTCATCATAGATCTGGAGAGAAATAATATTCTTGTGTAACTAGCAATTATCAATTATATGTGCATAGCCAGATCACCAAGTATATCTATTTCATGGATCTAACCAAAATATAACACACTTGTAATTGTCGATTACATATGTGTTGCCAGATCATGTCATTGCCGCATAAGAGAGTTAACAAATATTTATGTATCATATTCTTATTCATAAAATAAGTCAAACCTCGACTAACATCCATTTATTGTTTGAATATTAGACAAAATTCAAGACTATTTTAAAATTTCCATATAGGCTCAGAAATACTACCAACTATGAAAGCAATTTTCCCAACACTATATCAAATCAAAATTCATCAAATATTTGTTCACACCCTAGCTTAGCTAGATAATTCGCCACATACATCAATGGAATACATCAATGACTTTCCTCTTTTGAAAGTAAGGCTTCTAAAGTAGGATGAATCTTACCCATTTCAGCCACATGAGCCACTTCATTAACTGCTTGATCACACCCATAGTTTGCCAAAAAATCTGCTACCATATTACCTTTTCTGTATGTATGCAAGATTTGATAGTTGCATGTCTTATCAAGGAAAGACCAAATCTGCTTGGCAATATATTCTAACTTCCAATTATGAATCTTACGATCTCGACATGCATTAATTAAGATGAGTGAATCACCTTCAACTTGAATTATAGGGAGCTTAAAATTAAGAACTAATTTCAAACCTTGCAAAAGAGCTTGTGATTCAGCAACATTGTTAGTCCCAGATAACAATTTGAAAGATTTATCACATAAAACTAACCCATTATGATCCCTTATAACCACCCTGCTCTAGATAAACCTGGATTCCCCCTAGAGGCTCCATCTATATTCAACTTAAAGATGTCGACAGGAGGAGGTAACCAAAATAGAAGCTTTGTTTACTTTTTGGGTAAACTGATGAAGATTACCTTTGAAAGGCAGAGATAAGAATGGCCATGAAAATAACATCTTTGAATCCCAATCAGTAAATAGTGAACCAACATGTTTAGATTTACACATATGCGTTTACAAATTCAAAAATTGCCCTTTCCAATAATAACAACATCTAATCAATATTCAGTTTCTCTTTCCTAAAAATGCATTTATTTCTTGCCCACCAAATAGCCCACAAAACTGAAGAGGGTATATAATACACTAGATACTTGCAAAAAAGGAAGATTTATAAAGCTAAGGCAAACTAGTAAATAATTTCCAAATAGTGTTTGGCAAAATTGTCTGCCAATTCATTTTAGCCACAACAAACAACCAACAAACCTATGCTACTGGACACAAAAGGAAAAGATGATTGATATCTTCCAGCTCTTGATCACAAAGCACACAGTTAAAAGGAATAGCTATCTTTAGTTTTTCTAACTTATCACTTGTAAGAATTTTATTTTGAATAGCTAGCCATAAAAAATAGCCTACTTTAGGCAAAACTTTTGAGTTCCAACAAGATTTATATGCTCTTTGATCTGACAATTGAAAAATAGCTTGAGAAATAGATTTGTACCCCTCTTTTACAGTATAACAACTAGATTTTGCTTTAGACCAAATTAATCTATCAGGGTTGGATGAAAAATAAACTGCTCTTTCATGAAGGATAGATGTAATCCGTCCTTTATGAATCTCATCTATTAACTCATTTTTGAAATCTTTCCACTTGACTTTACTCGTCAATGAATCCACATGTTGAGCATAATCTTTGACTTTTGGGCCCCAACATTGAGTCAATAGGGTTGCAGTATTATCAAAATTAAAACTTTTAGCTAGATTCTGATATCCATTCCATGAATCTTTCCAAATAAGGCTTCATTACCATCATTTACCTCCCAAGTTAAATGGGGTAAAATGATTTTTCTAAAAGAAACTAGAAAATTTCACATTGTTGATCCCGAAGATGGGTTTTCCACAATAAAAATTATCGATGGACACTGATTATCCAAATACTTGTTCTACATGAGACAACACCATTTTCGGGAAGGTTTTGCATACATTCGCCAAACCATTTTAGCACCTAGTTCCAAATTCCTTTCAATCAAATTATGGAGACCTGCTCCACCTTTTAACTTCTCTAAACACATTGTTTCCAGAGAAATCAAAGGAATTTTCTTTTTGATGTCTACATTACCAGTCCATAAAAAATTTCTAATCAATTTTTGAATTTTAAATATGATGGACTTTAGAGCTTTTAAAACTGCCATATAATAATTAGGAATTGTTGATAACACAGATTTTACCAACAAAAATCTCCCTGCTAGAGATAACCATCTCCCTTTCCAAGATAACATTTTGGCTTGAATACTTTGAGTAATTTTATGCCAATATGAAACCTTATTTTGACCTGAAAAAATGGAATCCCAAGATATTTACATGGCAACTAAGCTTGTTGAAAACCATATAACCTCGCAATTCTCTTCTCAATGGTAGGATTTGTATTGAACAAATATATTTTTTGACTTTCCTTCATTTACTTTTTGACCTGAAGCTCTAGTATACTTATCCAATAAAGACTATATGCAAAGCTTCTGAGATTATAGCTTTACCAAAGAGCAAAGTATCATCAACAAAAATAGAATGAGTCACTGATATATTAGTATTTGGAATAGAGACACCCTGGATGGTACCTTGCTCATGAGATTTATGAAAAGACCTGCTCAAAGCTTCTGCTAAAATGATAAATAAAAATGGGGAGAATGGATCCCCTTGACGAACCCCTTGGGTAGATCCAAAAAACCCCAACTGCTGAACCATTTATTAACATCGAGAACTTGGCACCTAATAAACATGCCATTACCCACTTACACCACTTAGGAGAAAAACCAAACTTCAATAATACCTAATTCAAAAAAGACCAATCAACCCTATCATACGCTTTCTACATATCAAGTTTAATAATCATGGAGGACAATTTATTTACAACAATGGAGTGCAAAGTTTCATGAGCAACAATTATACCTTCTGGTGTTTCTCTGCCAGGAACGAAACCCCCTGTACCTCAAAAATAATTGCAGACACAAGGGGATGTAATCGGATATAAATGGCCTTCGAAAAAAAATTATATATTGTGTTGCAAAGTGAAATAGGCCGAAAATCAAAGAAAGTTTTTGGGGAATAAATTTTGGGAATGATAGCAATATTAGTGACATTGAATCTTTTCAACATACCTCCTGGCTTTCTTGATTCCTCCAATGCATTTAAGATTTCAACCCCAATGAACTCCTAGCATTTTTGATAAAAAAAAATGACAGTGAAACCATCAGGCCCTGGGGCTTTATCAGGAGGCATGGATAAAACCACCTCTTTTACTTCTTTGAGAGAAAAAGGAGCTAGCAACTAACTATTATCTTCATGAGAAATCATATTTGGAATATCATGAAGAAGCTCTTCTCTTTCCCTTACTAAGCATTGTCATTAGTATTTGTTATTAATAAGGCATAGAAAAATTTGACTGCTTCATTCTGAATCTCTTCCTCTTTAGAAAGCAAAACTCCTAACACGCTATCTTGAATTGAGAAAATAGAACTTTTTGCTTTTTTAATTTGAGCTTATATGTGATTTTTTTTTGTATTCCTATCTCCATCTTTCAACCATAATTCTCTTGATTTTTGCCTCCAGTAAACCTCCTCTCTCAATAACAACTCTTTCCATTCCTCTTGCAATTTACTCTATTCTTCAAATAAAACACTGTCAAGTCCATTAGCAATGATGCTTTCATTTATCTCTACTAACCTTTTATACACCAAGTCTTTCTACACAAAAACATTCTTGAAAACAAGTTGATTCAAATTTTTTAACTACTATTTAACATGATCCAGTTTCTTGCTCAACTGATACATTTTGGAACCATGAAAGAAGGGTGCACTCAACCACCATTGCTTTATCAAACAAATAAACTCAGGATGTCTAAACCACATAGCCTCAAACTTGAAAGAAGATTGAAACTTTGATTTTACTTTTTTTGCTATCAAATCAAGTGAAATAGCAAAATGATCAGAGGCAACAAAAGGCAGTATTTCAGATGTTAGGTCAAAATCACTAAAGACCCAATTCAGATAATTTAAGAACCTCTCTAACCTTTCTACAATTTGGAGGAAATTTTTCCTCCTATTTGTCTAAGTAAATCCCCCATTTTGTGGAATTACATCCACCAAAGCATTATCTTGAATAAAAGCAGCAAAATTCGCCATGACTTTTTTTGGAGGGAATATTCCACCTTTTTTCTCTAATAAACTTCTAATTGCATTGAAATATCCTGCAAGAACAAATTTGTCTTGCCCCAACCCATCTAATTTCAGTTTTAAAGAATCCCACAACAACTTCTTACCTGTTGTACAGTTAGGCCCATAAACATTCAACAACCAAAAAGATAAATCAAAATGATTAATCTTCATTAGCTGCCAGTTATGATCAAAAGAAAAATTACTACTGCTAACTGTTTTAGCATTTCAAAAAGTAATCAATCCCCCTGATGCTCCCTAAGATGGTGAATGAGTAGATTTCCATTTGTGCCACTTCTTATTAATTGCTTGAAAAGTCTCATCAGAAGTTTTAGTCTCTTGAAGAATAACTATATCTGCCCCAGAAGCATCCAATTGATGCTTGATTTGGGACCGTTTGTCAGGGGAATTTATGCCTCTGACATTCCATGATATTATCCTCATTGCAACTTGGGAGAGCAACAAGCTCTCCCCGGTCTTTTTTGTTTCAAGTCTAAACCCATATTAACATCTAATGTCGATTGTAAGCCTACTGGTATTTCCTCTTGTAACTTGGTAGCTAAAGACTTTCTACCCCTTTTGGCAGGCAAATTTTTACTTGAAGATGGAGATAACAAGGACTGAGATATTGAACCCAAGTCATTTGAAAACTCCCCTTCCCCAAAAACCTCAGAAGCAATATCATCTATCATTTGTTCTCCTACTGTTACTAAAGCCTGATCAACAAATTTCTCAAACTCCACCTCAGAAAGAAAATCAAAGGATTGAACATTAGAACCAACAAAATCTAGGTGATACTACAAAATAAAATTATCGTCATCAACTTGACCATTAAATAACTTTAACCTTTCTTCACATTGATTTGACAAGCCAAGTGCTAGCATTGAAGCACATTGGTTCGATTGTTGAAAATTGACAAATTTGATCTAAGGAACCAAGAGCTTGAGAGAATGAAGAAAAATATTCATGGGAGACAACAATAACTTCTCCCAATCAGGCACAAAGGAAATAATAATGGGCTTGAAGTGAGAACCAGAAAACTTGCTTACTGCCCCTACATTACTTTAACCAGCTAATGAAAAAAAAAATCCCTGTGGATGAGGCGAACTAGCATGGACACATTCTACCTCATCAAAACAAACTGCTTGATCACCCTCAGCATCCCCCAATAAGGGATGACTATAACAAAGACCCCCATCTGATTTGAACTCTGATTTTTTTTTAAAACCCTACACTGTAAGAAACTTGAAGATTAAAATGTGATCTTAGACCAGTGATAAGTTGGCACCACTTAAAACAAACATCAACAACCTTAGAAAAGAAAGACAAATCAATCACTCGCAACCAATTCTTGGCAGGAGTAGAAAAAGCCACAATCAATTTATCAAATTCAAAATATTTTCAAAACTTTTGGATGAATTCCTGTTGACGTCAATGTTCAAATCCTCAAACTCCACACACTTTTTTAAAGGATGAATAGGAAAATGGCAGAGAAAACAGAATTTCTTTGGATCCTCAAAAACCACCTTCTATTTCCACAAGTCGTGGATTGACTTGATATTGACAATTGTTGGGATAATCTTAGACACATCAATAAGAACACAAAGCTTGACTGGCAATGATGGATTAGAGAAAAATTGCAAATCTTGATGCAGATAAATGCCTAACTGATTGCCTAAAATCTCAATAATGCACGGCTCTCTGTATTCCAAGGGTAAACCTTGCAACTGAACCCAAAATGGAATGAACTTAACCTTAGTCTGAGTAGGGAAAAAATTTGGAGTCCAAAGGGTTCTAAATAAACCATTACCCTCACAAATCCAAGGATTTTTTCTTTTCTAAAAACCGCGTTCCTATAATCTTTATCAGAAAAAACCACTCCAAAAAAACCTTCTCCTTTATCTAAAAAGAAAACTTGATTAGATCCATCCCAAGTTTGAAATACCCAATATTTCAAAAAATCAAGATTAGGAGTGAAATTCCAAAACTTACTAATGAGGGCCACGTCCTTAAGGTCATTAATCTGCGGCTGAAGCATGGAATGAGGAAGCGTAACATTGACTTGATCACTCGCCAAATTGATATTTTGTTTTGGTAACCACTCCTTTCCTTTAAAACCCAGATCCTTATCCTTCCCCTGCATATGGGACTTAGAAGAATCATTTCTCCACATAGCCTCATCAATGCCATTAACATTCGAACCCAAAAAATCCTTCTTGTTGATGACAATGTTATTAGGGAAAGTAAGAGGTGTTCTCAAAGGAGCATAATATTTAGAGCAAACAACAAGAATGTCGTTCAGAAAAGTGGTTAGACAAGAAAAATTCGAATTTGGAATGAAGGGAGCCCTAGAAGCCGTAGAACGGGAAGCGGGAATAACCTTATGACCGCATGGTCAACTAGAAGCCACATCAGCACACGTGCAAGAAGAACCTGATGAATCTACAAGGGATTCCAAGTCAGGAACACAAATATCAAAGGGAACTTGCTTATCCCTAATAAGAGATTTCTTGGCATGCGATTTACGATGATAATTCGTAATTGAAGGTTTGCTAGTTTGCTGGTCAGGAATCCACACCCCATTATGAAAAACACAACCAAGAGAACCCTTACATCCATTAAATTTGCTAGAAACTTCCTTTTTAATCGATGAAGACAAATTTCCATAAAAACCCAAAGCTGATCTATTGATAATTGCACCCTTAGCATTAGAAAAACTAGTCGTTGGAGCCCTTCGTGCCCCCTGAAAACCCTTGGACCTTACAGAACGGGCAAAATAATTTGAAAAATTACCTTTAACGGCAAAATGTGAACTTCGTATCGAACAGTCCTCCACAATATAATATATGTATTATAATATAATATATATTCTATATATATTATAATATAATATATATAATATATTATAATATATTATAATATAATATATATAATATATTATAATATAATATAATATTATAATATAATATAATATTATAATATATATATATATATTTTTTAGACTGCAGGAATCGAGTAGCACGACCCCCTATAAACTGCAGTGCGCCTGGTAAACTTTTTAACGTGACCGGCGGCGCTGGCGCGACACGCCCTCCGACACCACGGGGGTGGGGAGACTAGACCTCGTGACCAACCTCCTGCAACAAGAAAGATTTAGCCAACCGAGCTAGGGCCCACACCCCATAAATAATATATATTATATTATATATTAATATAATATATATTATATATAATGTAATATATATTATTTATAATATAATATAATATAATGTAATATTATAATATATATTATATTAAAATTAATAATATATTATATTATAATATATAATATATATTATATTATATTATATAATATATATTATATTATATATTATAATATATTATATATTATATATTATAATATATAATATAATATATAATATATATAATATATATATTATATTATAATATATAATATATAATATATATTATTATACTATATTTATATATGTTATATAATATATATAATATTTATTATATATAATATATATTACATATTATATTTTATTATATATATTATACCTTTCAAAAAAATCACTACCAATTCAATATGGTCAAGTCCCAGACCCAACTATATTTTTAAAAAGCTATAAATCAGGAAATGAATATTCGTTTCCTATTTTATAAATCAAAAAAGAAAAATTTGAGCGCTCATTTGTTTGTTTATGCATTGGTTTTTTCTACTGAGCAACTCGGATATCCGTTTGCCAAAGGTTAATCAACTCAAAATCTTTCAAATTTGTAAGTATGTTTGGATTTTTCAAATTTTATTCAATTTTAATTCATTTTGCATTGTTTTTTTAAAATTTTAGTGAAAAATAGGGTAAATTTGATAGATTTTTCATTGCATTAAACCATTGTTTTGATTAAGGGTAAAAATTGGGTTTTGATGGGGCCCGGAACCCAGTACAAAGGAAAGCAAGCAACACTTATGATATACCATAAACCAACAACAACACTACAACAACCTCAACAAGATAAACATGACTACATACTACAAATAACAAACAAGCAAGGGCCTGAGACCCTTACACAACCTAATTTTAACCAGGACCAACAACCCTTTTATCTGAGCCTAGAAACCCATAAAAGTACAAATAACCTTCCTGCATCTGCCAAGCATCAACACACCAGCTGCTCATGGAATTCACCCCAAAGCCAAAGGACATAGTCACCATGGAATACACCATAGAGCCAAGAAAGATAACCAGATTAATGGTGTATGACACCATCAAACCCCAAATCAGCTCACCCTGTTGGGACATAGAAAGAAACTTAGAATACCACCCAACCTGCAGCAAAACATGAGAAGCCAAAGATCCCAAATCATCCATGGACAGCTCTAGCAACAACACCTCCTTCAAAACACTCTGGTAACAAGAAACCAGCTCCAAACACACATCTAAAGGAATGATCTCCCCTCTATTGGAGAGGATGCTACAAGCAGCAAGATCATCATAGCCAGAAGTCACCAACACCCTTTGCATCCACCTCCATAGGAGACTAGTCCACCTCAATAAGAACATCTGAGGGGGGTCCACCTCCATAGGACCAGAGGAGAAAGCTAACTAGCCAAGCATGCAACCATAGCATACTCCAGTAAACACTACACCAGAAACAAGTTGTGGACCAGGAGAAGAAACACAAATAAACATTGCATTTTTTTTAGACTACAGGAATCGGGAAGGACGACCCCCTATAAACTACAGTGCACCTGGTAAAAATTTTAATGTGATCGGCAATGTTGGTGCAACACGCCCTCCGGTACCATGGGGGTGGGGGAGACTAGACCTCATGACCAACCTCCTGCAACAAGAAAGGGTTAGCCAACCGAGCTAGGGCCCCCACCCCACAAATAAACACTGCATTAAAACCATTGTTAATTTTGAATTTTTTTTATCAATTAACAGGTTTAAGATGGATCAAAATGAAAACCCAAACCTTGTAGAAGATGAAAACCGAAACCCCACACAAAATGAAAACATTAATCCCGTAGAAAATGAAAACCTTGATCCTGCACAAAATGAATACCCTCCAAATCCTCCATCGCAACCATTGTTTCCAAATGAAAATGTGCCAACAATACACGAGTTTATTCATAGAAATTTAGATCAATTAAGAAAAGTATGTCGAATCTATGAGACACCCAATGAGCTATCAGAGATGAAAAACACTTTGGAAACAATCATTTCAAATGTTGAAACTTTGGCAACTCGGCATAATAGATTTGCAAAGTGGATAGAGGAACAAAGACAATTTTATGCCGATGGAATATCATATGATGAGGTGAAGGAACTTGATATTGAGAAACACCAATTAGCTTATCTATTCATTGATCAGAGAACATGACAACCTATTAATATGCGAAAACCAAAATTTTCAATTGAATGGTGCACCCATAGAGGCATATTAGATCATTTTTGGAGACGTTGGTGGATGGTTTTTGATAAACCACCCAACAACAATCTTGATGTCCCTCAGTATTTTCTCCGAAAAATTATATGCCGAGTTTATGCTAGGGAAACATGTAAATTACTTTGACATGCGAGATTTCTAGGGTGTTGGTAGAGGGATGCCATAGGATAGACCTAAAGCACATCGAGTCACCCCAGTTTGTCCTCCTCCACATATTGTTGCTCTGACTCCACTACCTTACCCTAAGATTGTTATAGATGCAGGGACTCTGAGTATTTATGTGTTACATTCGTTGAGTGATCATTTGGTTACGCAAAGCCATCATGTTGCGTAGCCATTTGATGGTGCATCCCATCATGATGGTGTTGTACCTGATCCATTCTAGCATGATGGTGGTGCACCTGCTATAGCAGCTCCCACTGGTACACTAACATCATCTCCCACTAGTACACAGTCATCAGCTCACACTGGTACACCGTCCTCTTCGGGGCATATTTGTGTGCCTCATTGTTACATGAAATGCAACAATTTATGTTTGGGACCTCTTTAACGGTCCACTGAGGCCTCCATAGTCACATCCAACTATGAGATTCATGATATGTCAGATGTAGGAGTTGATAGAGCACAAAGTGGATCATTTGCAAGACATACATCGACTGCCAGGGATGATATGAGAGGACTGGTAAGACTTAAAGTAATTTCGTTATGTGTTTTATGTAAATTCTTTCATATTGTATGAGAGATATTTGTACTAATATATGTTTATGTGCTGGAATTTTTAACAGTTGTTGACAAAGGAGAAGATGTTGGAAGTGTAGGAGGCTACGCATACTGCCATTTCATTTGCACTAGAGAATCAGTATACGGTAAATTATTTAAATTGTTATTTTAGATGTTATTTTTTAAAATCTATTATGTTTAAATACATGTACTACATATATTGATAGTTTGATGTAATCTTGTCTTTTTATGCAGCAACTTGGTTCTTATACAACCTTGTTGACTGGGTCTAACCCATTGGATGAAGTTGCACAATAGGTATATTTTTTTTTTATTCTCGATATTATAATTATATGTGCATGTGCATTTACATTCTTGTCATTTTTTATATAGGAAACCATCTTAGCTGATTCATCCACTATGAGCCCATCTAGTGTCATAACATCATAGCAGGTATGTGTTTATTTTATATTGCAGATCATTTACTTTTAGATAGGAGTAGATATGATTATTTGTCAACAATTATATGTTAATTTGTATCATTTTTATTTTATTTGATATAGTCCTCTGCTCGACCCAGCACTATGAAGAGTGTGAGACCATTACTTTATACGAGGACTCTCAATCATTCGAAGGGACAATCATATGCAAAACATCTTGCAAAAAAGAGAGCAATATTTGAGGTAAACAAGAATTGCATTATTAATACAATATAGTACATGTATATTGATTTTGATGTTAAATTTGTAATTTATAAATGATGGTATATGTGAACCCCAATTCGATACCTACATAAACAAAGCAAACAATCATATCATTAGATCATATGCAAGCAAGAAACAAGGATTCCCCATGAAATCCATTTACAAATACTTAAAATAGGAAAAACGAGAAATAAAACATGAAAAACAAGTGAAATCCTAATTAAATGAGCAAACTAGAGATCCCATGGGGGAGTTGGTGCCAATTGATGTGTTGAAATTAGCCCTTTCCCAACTCCTTTGTAAGCTTTGATGATTTGTTGAAGATTGATCCACTTCTGCATAACCTAGCTAAGAGCTTGATAAAACTAGATGAAATGGCTATGCTTGGAGATGGATTTGAGTATAGTAAGTTTACTCAAATTGTGGATGTTAGAATGAGAGGAAGAGTCTCTCATTTATAGATTTCAAATTGGAAGAATGAGTGAAAATAAGCAATGTGGGATCATTCAACATCCAATGGCCAAATGCCACTTGTCAAGATGTGAATGGTTGAGGAATGAGCACATTTTGGTCAATGTGCATGATAAATGCCATTGGATTCAAATTTGAAATTTGAATGTGACATGTGAGAGGGAAAGAGGAATGGAGTTAATGTCACTTGGCTCAATGCACAAGGACATGTAAGAGGCATTGAATGCCTTGTTGGAAGGACCAAGCCTATTTGAATTTGAATTCAAATTTGAGGGAATATTCCCTTTTGATGCCATGTTGAGAGAAAATAGGCAATTAAATAAATCAAAGTAATTGATTCATTGTGCAAATTGCATTCTCTAGAGGATTTTAGTGATTGAGATTAAATTAATCAAGATTTGATCAATTTAATGAGAGATTAGATGATTTGACCATTTTGACTTAGATTTTAGGATTGATTTAGATCAAAATGAGAGGAAAGATTTAATTAGATAAATGATTTTGATTTATTTAACTAAGGAGGGTAATGTTAGATTAAATTAAATAATGTTTAATTTATTCAATTTAATAAGAAGACTTTAGGGATTTAATCAAATAAAATGAATTATTTAATTAAAAGGAGTTTTACAGAATTAATTAAATAAAATTTATTTATTTAATTAGCAAGAGATGATGACTTAATTAGATAAATTTGATTTATTTAATTAAGAGATGAAGAGCGATGAATTTAATCAAATACAGATTATTCAATTAAATGACTAGCAAAGGAGATGATTCAGGATGAAATGGTGTTAATAAATCAGGATCCAGTGTGTCAGATCGAATTGTATATTTTCCATGTCTACAGTATATAAGTTTCTATTTACTAGTCTAACTTGTCAACCAATCACATAATTAATCTAATTTTTGGTTTGAAATGTTATTGTGTAGGAAACTTCGGAGCAACTAACTTCTTCGAGGAGGCTTGATTTTGATGGTCCAGCACAGGATTAGGATATGATATAGATTGATATGTACTTAGGGTTTGATAGATCTTGAGATGACATATATGCCATATTTTTTAAAACTTGTTCTGAGTAGGCATATGCCAAATTTGTATATGCACAAACACAATTATTCTACTGTTTGATATATAAGAATTGATATTCGATCTAATTTATTCCTCATGTGCATGTCTTTCTAATTTGAATTTTCAAAATGGAATGTATAATTATCTTAGAATGGTTTAAAGTTATGATTGATAATGTATGTTATAGATTAACTAAATTACATTTTAATAGTTCACTTATGAATTACAATTGGTAATCCATCTATTTCTCTGAGGAATTTTTCAAACAATTCATTGTCTTTTCTATTGTACCACATTTTTCATACATGTCTACCAATACATTTTTATCAAACACTTAATTTGAGAATACCCATGATTTCAAGCTCTGTTGAATGAATTTATATTTGACATTATTTTATTTTTCAAGCTCGTGTAATGAAGTAGGCAACTGATTTTTATTTCATAAGAAGTTAAAATTAATAAAAATTGGATACAACTTAATGAAATGCATGTCATGGTACAATGTTCATTCGAAAGTAATATAATCTCTCTCTCCCTCTCTCCCTAAACCCTCTCTCTCTCTCTCTCTCTCTCTCTCTAATCTCTCTCTCTCTCTCTCTCTCTCTCTCTCTCTCTCTCTCTCTCTCTCTCTCCCTCCCACTCTCACACTCTCCCTCTCTCCCACTCTCCCTCCCTCTCTCTCTCCCCCTCCCCCTCTCTCACTCCCTCACTCCCTCTCTCCCTTTCAATTCTTTCTCTCACTCCCTATCTTTATTATATAATGATTAAATATATATTAGAGATCAGAGAGGGAGATGGAGACTTCAAAGGGAGACTATGTATTAAATATATTATATAATACATTTAATATATATACAATATATCTAGAATATCAATAATATATATTATATGTAATATATACTATAATATATATTATATATAATATATACTATATATTACATAATATATAGTATGTATGAAATATATTCTAGTATATTTATATATAATAAATTTATAATAGAAAAAACGAATATCCTTTATTAACAACATTAGATTTGAAGGTTCGTGAAAAATCAAAATGTTGTTACATAACGGATATTCGTTGTGTTGAGGAGCAACCCTCGTTTTCAAAATAGACTATGTATTAAATATAATATATATACCATATATTATATAATATATAATGTATAATATTTAATATATATTAGATTAATATATAATATATAATGTATAATATTATATATTATATATTATATAATATTTAATATATAATATATAATATATAATATATTTCATATATTATATATTATATAATATATAATATTTAATATATATTACATAATATATTTCATATATAATATAGAATATTTAATATATAATATATAATATATGTGAAATATACTATTGTATATTATAATAAATTTATTTTATAATAAACGAACGGATATCCGTTATTTATCCCATTGGATTTGTCACCAAGAGGGAATATAATATAGTTTTACATAACAAATATCTGTTTAGAACGCATATCCGTTTCTCTGAGCACTTTATAACGTGAAATCTTCCTCATTTTCACGACCTCCAAGTATGTGATTTTTGCATTTTTTCTAACTTTTTTGTTAATTAGTGATTAATTTAAGTTTTTTTGCATTTTTTCTAGTTTTATTGAATTTTTCATTTCTATCTAAACTTACAAATAAATTTGAAACCCTAGTTAGTGGAAAACAAATAAAAAATATCAAACAAAAAAATTGAACATTCATTACTAGAAAAAAAAAAATTAACCTAGCACACTAAACAAACATAAAATATAACCTTCGTTACCCCCTTTTTGTATTTTTTAAAACTGTTTTACATTCTTGTCTATTTTTACTTCATATTTATCAATTATTCTCATGTTTTTCTTAAATTTTCGCTTAGTTTCTTATTCTTAAGTTAGTAATTATTTGCTAAACAATTTGTTTTTAAATTTTTAAATTTTTTTGACTCTCCTCAGCTCTCAAAACATAAACAATCCTTATTGGAAGTGCTCTAAATTTCTAATACTTTGTGAGTCTGGATCCATTGTTAGTACTGACCAGATAAAACTTGTCCCTGCAGCCATAGGGAAATGGGCAAAGTGAATGGGTAATAATCGATGGGCTATGCATTAGGCTATCATATTGTATCATATACAAATAATAGCCTCCCACACAACCCATCGATTATTGCCCATTTCCCTATGGCTATAGTGACAAGTTTTGTTTAACCATCATTAGCTATGCATACAGTCTCACAAAGTATTGGTAATTTGGAGCTTAACACTTCCACCTTTGTTGAATCAATTTGGAGCTTAACACTTCCACATTACAGCGAGGTAAAAATTTAATGTATTTTTAAATGAGATTCCACATCACTTAAACAATTATTTATTTTCCATTTACATGCCTTAAACATAAATGAGATTTACACATTTTTCATTTGTACTCAATTAAGTCATTTATATTGAATGGTTTAAGGGGATCTTTAAACATGTATCTTACATTTTCAAACTACAAATTTAATGCAGGTTCACTTATAACTAAATCATGGATCGACACCCTCCAGCTCCACCCACTCCACCTTGTAACCCCCCACCACCACCTGCATTTGATGGTGCTCGCTTTCGAGAACAAGTCAATGTGGATGTTAGAACCATTCAGGATCAAGTTAATGCCATTCAAAATTTAGAATGTGTTCACCCATTATTGAGGCGTTTTGCATCAAAAATGTAAACTGTTGTTGATGCGGTTAGGTCCATGGAAGTGGACTTAGACGAGCATCGACAATGGCTAGAGGAAAGGAGACAGTCCCAATCTAAAAAGGAAAACACAAAGAAGTGAAGAGATGCAATTGAGAGTCACGAAACTTTCTTGAGACAATGATCCTAATTTTATAAAAATATTGCTCTTGGATGGATATTTTATAAATAATTTTGTTGGATGGATATCTTATAAACAATTGGATTGGATGGATATTTTTAGTGTTGAATTTATGAATATAATAGTATAATGATGAGACAAAAATTTAGTAATAAATATTAAATCATCTATTAATTTAGTGTTTGTTCACATATAGTGTGCATATATAGTGTTTATTCATGTATCATGGTTGAATGATGCCTTACTTGTTGATCATAATTATTGTATAGATTTAACATGAACAATCTAATTAACATGTATCTTGATGTCTTCTAAGGATTTTGTTTTAAAGTTGCATCAAACCCCTTTGGTGTAAATAATATTCTTGTTTATGTATCATGATTCCAAAGATAGTGATTTTTATTCATGATCATTTTACACTTTTTACATGAATTATCTAATGACACATGTTATTAAACTTGAAGGTTTTAATGGCATGAATGTTGAATTGAGTTGTAATGGTTTTTTTTTTATGGTTGTATCACTTCTTATTCTAGATGGTCCCAACAAGGGAAAACACTCTTCCTCTCAAATCTCTCTCTCCCTCTCTTGTAGGTCTCTCCCTCCCTCCCTCTCTCCCTCTCCCTCCCTCTCTCTGTCTCTGTCTCTCCCTCTCACTCTCAGGTCCCTCCCCCGTCTCTCTCTCTCAAGACTCTTAGAGCTTCCTCTCTCCCTCTCAAGTCTCTCTCTCCCTAGATCAACTCACTCTCTATCTCTCTCAAGTCTCTATCTCTCTTGCTCTCTCCCTCTCAAGTCTCTCTCTCCCTCTTTGCCTCCCACTCTACCTCTCAACTCTCTCTCTCCCTCTCACTCCCAGGCCCCCCTCTGTCTCTCTCAAGTATCTCTCTCTTGGACTCTCTCCCTCCCTCTCTCCATCTCAAGATTCTCTCTCTCTCCCCATCTCAAGACTCTCTCTCTCTCTCCCTCTCAATTCTTTCACTCTCACTCTCTCCCTCTCAAGTATCTCTCTCTCTCTCCCTCTCAACTCCCTTTTCCCATCCTTCTAAGGTCTCTCACTCCCTCTTAGGTCTTTCTCTCTCCCTCTCTCTCAAGTACCTCCCACTCCCTCTCCCTCTCTCTCTCTCTTGTGAATTGACCACACATCAATAAATATATAATATATACTATGTATTAAATATATAATATAATATATATAATATATATTACATAATATTAATATAATATATAATATTTCCTATATATACTATATACTATATATAATAATTAATATCTATACTATATAATATACTATACAAAATATATGTACTATATAGTATACAATATAATATATAATATAATAATATACTAATAATATAATAATATAATAATGTATATTATAATATAATATATAATATATTACAAATAATACATATTATATAATATTATGTATTATATATTATAAATATGTGTATTATAAATACATAATACATATTATATAATATTATGTATTATAAATACATAATGCATATTATATAATATTATGTATTATAAATAATATAAGTAAATATAAATAACGGATATCCGTTAAGAATAGATATCCATTTTGGTTTGTTATTACCAAACCAAAACGGATATTGGCTCGAGATTTGGTTTGAAATTACCTGACCTGCAAAGTCAACCCAAAAAATGTGTTTGAATTTTTTTATAGTTTTATGAAGTTCGCCCTTGTGGCTGACGACTTCTTTTTGACCCAAATTTCATCAAACGAAAAGGGTTTTTAGAAAACATTGTTAGTGTTCCACCAATATAACTTTTGCCTTATTTTGAATTTAATAAATAATTATTATTGTTTTTCTACCTACATTACGTCTAAAGTCCTGATTGATAGGTTGATTGAAAAACTTCTATAACTTTCAAACTACTTAACATTTTTCGAATCTAGAAGATGCACCACATTCTATGCTTCACATACTATAGGATAAAAACAAAAATGAATTTCATAATTTTTTGACCAAGTTATGGTGGTCAGACATGGATGTTTTAATAATTCTAAAAAGTTCTAATAATAAAATCATAACTAATTATTTACATGGAAAAAATTACAAAAAAAATCTAGCCCATCCGGGCATGTGTCCTCTACTTATATTAAAAAATTCAGAAAAAAAAATATATTTTTTCTTGTACTTAGGGTGGTCAGACATACACCTGCTTCTTATCTTTTTCTTGAAAATTTAATACCACTGCATTGAAATTTCAAATTTTCTCAAAACAAATTTACTTTTTTCCAAAAAAGGAATAGTAGCCTAGAAACTGCATTCAATTTGCTACAACTTTTGTTCTTACATATTTTTCAAATTATGTTAATAACCTATTCAATTTTTTATGTCAAGTTGCCTAACTCTGATTTTCTGAATTTTCATCGCCACTTAGTGGCCTAGTTTGGACCCCCATGATCCTGCACTGACCCAAAAGCTACATGAGTGGCATAGCTATTATAATATTTTTATAACCCACTAAGTGGTGGTTGCAACTACCTTTTTAATGAATTTCAATAGCTCGTAGCATAAAGGGCGTAAGGATTTGTTAGTCAAGCCACTAAAGTTGTATAATTTCCTCTTAAGTGATTATTAACAAGCCACTATAAGTCATGGCATAAAGGGAGACTTAAAGGCTACTAATCGAGCATAGTAAGGAAGCTATATTATTTTTAGCATAAAATTAATGTTTTTTGGGTGTCAAAACTTTAATGAAACTGTTAGTAATTATTAACCATCGCTTGGAGTGGGAGAAGCCACAAGGCTTATGAGAAAGAAAGACATTTTCACATTGTATCATTATTCATGGCTTCACTAGGAGAGGAGACAAAGTCACGAGGAGGAATATCTTTTGATTGGAGTTTCATTTTTGAGTCTCAAAGTTTGGGAAGTGTTTAGTTGAAAAAGGGATCCTAGGTCTAATGCATATATCACTAAGATCAATCTTTTTTCAATGAACATTAGGATGCAAATCGATAAGGAGATTAGATTGGCTTTCAACCTTGAAGGTGAGTCAACCAACCTTGGATTTGATCTTTTAATGCCTTGGAAAATTGATTTTGATGAGATGTAATTATATGACTTGCTAACAATGAAAATATAACATTATATCATGAATTATGGCAAACTAAAAACTAACAGACAATTTTGGGTTCCAGAAAAGAAAAATGCAAACACAAAGACATCTAACCTGTAAATTTGGAGTAGATTTTTCTCTACAAGGGTGCCTATTTCCAAAGAGATAAAACTTGAATCTTCTTTCGCAATCCTTAGCTCTCCAATCTAAGGCTTCTTTCCTCTGGATCTCACTATCAAATCCTCGTTGAATGCTAAGTTAATTGAGTTTTTGTATCTTGTCAAGTTGTAGGGTTTGAATACAACAATGAACAAATAGTCTTCAATCTTCCTTCAATATCCTTCAGATCTATAACCTACACATTCAAGGGAGAGGAAGGGTTGTACCATATAGGGGCTTTCCTTAGTCAAACCCTTTTTGGTGTTTCCACCTCCATAATAGCAAATTGATGCCAGAGAGCTTATCCTTGTAAAAAATAGAGACTAAATGACAAATGAATGATGAATTAACAATGGACTACAAATCACCACTCAAATTTGATTTCCATGAAGGATTTAAGTCATGCAAATTTCCTCAAGGCTTGATTACAATTTGGCTTGATTTGCTTTGAAGACCTACAAGGACTAGTTCTCAAAAACAAAATGATAGCATAAACACGAACAAACTCACATAAAACTTGACATGATGTTTCAATATTAAAATACTACAATAAATCTGCTCTTGAATGCTCTTGACTTGATCTTGAAGTATAATATTTGCTCTTCTTGCTCCTTAGATTTCAAATAATGAAATGACTAGGTATTTATATGCAATTAATCTAGTTTCTCAAAAATTAAATCCTAATAATTGACATTTGACATTTGAAATTTAAATAATAAAATGCCAACTCTGACATATTAAAAATTGGAAGAAAAATAGGTGGACCAAGTTTCTTAGGGCGTCATTGTCCCAGCCATATTTTGTGGGGTGTAAAGTGTCAAGAGAAAAATATTAAATGTTTGCCTTGATTTTGTATATGGGTTTTCTTGATAAATGTCCAAATGGGCCACATAATGCATAATTTAGGATATTATATGTACAATAGGGAGCAAAATCTAGATTGAAATGTCAAGGGTGACAATTTACGATACTACATTTAGCCCCCACTTTAGTGAGAGTATGAACTTACACTCAAACTCGCACTAAAGTAGAAAATATGTCAAGAGGGGTTTGAATGTCTGAATGTTGAAGAGATAGGATGTCAATGAATCTAGGGGGAGTGCACAAGCCTTCAAGATTCAAGATCCTTTGGAAAAACAACATAAGACAAGGAAACACACATGTATGTAATGTAGCAAGACAACACAAAACATACATGACAAGAACACAAAAAGCAAAACACTACACAATGCATGATACAGTGCAAACATAATGCCAACATGACCTATGAACATAAGAAAACATATACAAACACAAGGTTAATACTAAAAGGATTCGAGTTGATAAGGCAAAGAAACCTCAGTCTTTAATTTTTCTCAAGTACTAAACGTCATCCATGGAATGTGTTGTTTGAACAAAATGGTTCTCTTATAAGGATGTAAAATCACTCATGAGCTACATAGATCTACTATCTAGCAAGTTATGTTATGCAAGGTGTCCATGTAATATAATGGATTCCACAAGGCTAGCAAGTTGTGTTATGTTAAGACACTCATGAAACACATGGCTCCACTAACAAGCAAGTTGTGTTATGTTAGGTGGGCATGTTAAAAATGTTCTAAACTCGTAGACCAACAAACTCCATTATGTTAAGACTATGCAAACCACGCTTCAAGGAGCACATGAAATCTTAGCATCCAAGCGGACGAACAAAACTCACCTCAAAAGGTGCATAAAATTTAACGTCCAAGGGGATGAACAAGACTCACCTAAGAAGGTGCATAAAATTTTTAACGTCCAAGGGGATGAACAAGACTCTCCTAAGAAGGTGCATAAAAATTAACATCCAAGGGGGTGAATTTATAACCATGCCTTAGGGGGCATTGTAAACAACACCAGCACTAAGGAAGTATGTCAATAAGTCAAATCTCATAAGAATTTTATGGATAGGGGTAATGTATGACACTCCTTAAAATATCTGCATACTTTCTATGTTGGTATTTTAAAGAAGAAAAGAATGCACACCTTCAAAACTAGTTATCCTTTCCCCCAAGTGTATAGACAAGGACAACCACTGAAAATACTATCATGTTGCTGCTATGGAAAATATGGTTGAACTTAAGATTGTACCACCATGAATGGCAATGAGCAGACACATAAAGCTACAAATGTCACATAGTGAGGAGAAACACCATAGAATAAAGATCATTATTTTTTAGAGTTATTAGGTGCACCATCACATGGAAGAGCACCATAATCTTTAAGTTGTTGAATTTTATTACTCAAGGCCTAACATTCATTGGTAGAATGACCATGCACTTGATAATATGCACATAAATGAGTTATAAGTTATTTCGTGTTTTTGGAGGAAGAGTAATCAAGCAGGCTTTAAGAAGCCTCAACAAAATATGCTCTTACTCAGTAGTATAAGACATTTCTTTCTCCTATGAAGAATAGCTTTCTCACTTACCATAAGATGTCATACATATAGTAGATGATAAAGCATTCGATGAATATGGAGACGAAGGTTAGAAACCTAGACCCTGTTTGGAAAAGTATGGTATAGACTTCACTTGATCCTTATCTTTTTGTTCCATGTTTTCATTAATCCATATTTAGAAATAATTTTATATCCAATCCCATAACATTCTTCCAACTCAAATGAAGAATTCGTATCTACATGCTCATGAGAAGAATTGGTTATTTTGCGAGCACACAAATCCTTTCTAAGTTTTTTATTAAAGTTAAGCATCTTCCACTCATGAGGGATGGAAGTTAAAGAGCCTCCATCATCATCATGGGGTGATGTCTTTGAATCTGTTGATGTAGAACAAGATAAAATGCAAGACTCTTTAGGTTTAGACCATGAGATTTTGTACTCTCCCATAAAGGAGGGTGTAAAATCTAATGAGCCCCAATCATCATCTAAGAGTTTTGTTACAAATGAAAGAAAATCTTGAGATTATCATTGATTTGTATAGGTTCTACCTTTGAATTTGGAATCAAAGTATTAAGAGACTTGGAAGTGTCATGTTTAGCTTCGATTTACGAATTATAACTCTTTTCATTTTCTTTTACTGTGTATATATTGTTATTAAATTTATACTTCATCTCACGGTGAAGAGTAGATGAGACTCCATTCATGGTGTAAATCCACGGTCTACCTAGGAGAAGTTAATATGAAAGAGGTCCTGGCATGATATGGATAGGAATAGGCAAAACCACAAGCCCTACCTTAATGGGTATCGTGACCACTCCTAATGGGTGCTTACTAATATAATCAAAGCCATGAATATTAACATCATTATTTTTAAAAAGATCTTATAACACAATCGCAACAAGAGCTAAATTGAAGGATAACATGAATTCATGTTAAAAAAGGATTGATTCTTCCCGCTCTCCCCTAGTTTGAATTGTCTGCGCACATGGTTGAGCCTGCATCGAGGGTACCCCATGGTCTCCCATGTCCCCTTTTGACTAGATTCTTGCTACTGCACATATGGTGTCGTCCTTGAAGGCTTCCAATGTGTTGTCTGTTGTTGGGGATCTCGTGATTCCTGGCAAGCTTGCTGATGAATTGCATGAGATTCCTTTATCCCTGATTAAAGGATGTAAAGACGTGTTGACCAACATGAGCCCGACTTCAAAATGTCCCTTTCTCGGTCCTAAAGAGGTTATTTGGTGTCGAGCACCAATTTTTCTATCCCTAAAGCTATTAGCAAAAAGATTGTTTCCTCCATGGAGGATGTTGCGGTTGGAAAGTTCTTATCATTTTGACCCTTTGTTGATATGGTTTGAAGATGGGTTTCTGTGAAATGGCATTTGAAGGGCAGTGTGAGTGTCTGTGCAATGACCGGTGGACTTTTCCTCTTTAAGTTCATGATGGAGGAGGATGTGGTCTTGGTGCTTTCTTCGGGCCCCTGGGTCTATGGGAAGCATGGGTTGTCATTGGAAACTAGGATTTGACCCTACTGTTGATCTCAATAGGTCGGCTCTTGTTTAGGTGCATCTCCCTGGTCTTCCCCTGGAATATTGGGATGAATTGATTTTTAGGAGCATTGGTGATACTTTGGACCAGTTCATCACCTCAGACTCTATCACCGAATCCATGTCCAGGTTAGTTTTTCTTACTTTTGTGTTAATATTGATGTTAATAAGACTTCACCCAACCCTGTGAAACTCTTTTTTCTATCTTCAAATCTTGGACTCAACCGGTCTGTTATGAGAATATTGTGATTTATTGCTAGAAATGTGCTAAGTCGGACCACCTTATTTCAGGTTGCAAGTCCATGATTAGACCTATCCCCAACCCCAATGCTCCAAGTGAAGAGGTCCCTGCTAATGACTTCCCTTTTGAAGCTGACATTCTTAAGATCATTGAGTCCCCAACCAAGATAGGGCTTTCTAACCTTGTGACTGTGACAGATCCGATTGGGATCTTGGTTGACTCTATTGTTGTGCCTAATGGTATTTTCCCCACAAGCGTCTTGGTGTGTAAACCCCCAAGTCCTAACTCTGGTGTGACTTGGGATTCAAAGGTATCCTTGGAAAAGCCTCCCTCACCTACTATGGGTGTGTAGGATGGTGAGATCCAGGAGGATGGAGCATCGTTGGTTAAGCCTTGTCTTGGACTGATGAGACTGTTGAGGTGACTCACTCTCAACCTATGGAAGAAGAGTTTTGGTCAACCCCTAAGAGGAAGGGTAAACAAAAGAAAGCAGATGTGGGTGGTGAGTCTAAGCCTGGTTGACCCAACCAATGGTTGACTAGGAATAGAGAAATAATAAATAAAATTGCGATATGTAAGTAGAGGATATTGAAAGTTTCCTCAAAGAAAGCTTCAAAATGAAAGTCCTTTCATGGAATGTGAGAGGGATGAATAGCCCCCACAAACATTTGGCCCTAAAGAACTATGTGTTGGAACATAAAATAAATGGTTTACTTCTACAAGAAATCAAGATGAAGGAAACCATTTTTGAACCTATAGAAAATTATATTTGGTTGAATGCTCTCTTTGCTTATAGTGATGCAGATGGGGCTTTAGGTGGTCTTTCTGTAATGTGGAATCCCATGAGGATCTCTGGTTCCAAATTATTCTATTGTAAGATCAGTGTGGGGGTTAGGTTTTCCAATGTTGGGGGCTCCTGGTCTTTGATCAACATCTATGCTCCCAATACTAGGAATGCAAGGAAAATGTTAGAATTGTGAAACAAGCACAAAACTATGAGCCACAAGAACAAACAACGAACAAATACACCTTCCATGCAAGAGATCTACAAACAATATATGTAATATTCCTCAACAAGAAAAAGCTACAAAAGCAAGAGACTCTCAAGAAGATATGAAAGCTCCAGATAATATCTGAGAGATATTTACAATGAGGGTTGAATGCTTATAAGAGAAAATCCCTAAATGAGAAAGGGATCAGATCATGACAAGTGTCAACATCACATGAGATGAGACATAATGAGCTAATATTAACTTAATTAATAAAGCAATCCTAAGTTTAGATTAAGTGCAAAGAATAAATTAGACTAATAATTAATTAATTATTAACTAATGCATGATAACTCTAACACCCCCCCTTAAGATGAACTTAGGGAGTAGCTAAAAACCCTAAAAAGAATGCATGATGGGTCCCAAAAAATAAGGCCAAATAAGGTACCCATGTACAAATAGAAGATCTCTATAATGCAAAGAAATAGAGAAAACCTCATGGGAAAAACTCTACTCCAAAAAGAGATGAAAGTCAAGCAAATGACTAAAGAAGCCTCCAAAAAAGATAATGTTGTCCCAAAATATAGGAACAAAGGAGCATCTAGAAGCATGAAGAAGATGCAAACACTGTCGAAGAATTACTGTTGAAATGTTGAAAGAAGAACCTCTGTTGAAACATACGATGATCAAGATCAAGAAGACAAGAATCTCTATGAGTGCCCCCAATGACACTACTTGAATTTGATGGAAAACCAAGGCATACATCAAGAACTCAAAGATATAGATGGCACAAGTACCAATAGTCTGAAGAACTGATCAAGTGAAAAATGGAAGGTTGCCTCCAGAAATAGGAATGCAAGAGTGTCCATATGGTAAGTGCTTTGTCTCATTGAAATACATGGGTAATCAACCACTACATTTTCCTAGTACATAGGACCAAATACTGTATACATAGCTCACTCCAACACGAAACCAAGGAAGCATTAGCACTAATAGTAGAAACCCCCCCATAATGCTGACAAGGGAGAGGTAAGACAGGTACACTGAAACTGAATGCTTGAATGTAGTGCATGATAAAGAACCAAGAACATTTGAATGTGTAGACATGAAAGTACAAGTAGATATAAAGGGTGTGCAAACCAAGGCACACACACATGAGAAAGATATGAAGGAAAAACAAAGGAAAACATCAACCCCATGACACTTTATATCATAGTGTGAGTACAATAAGGCACAAAGTGATGTGCAAGATCCCATAAAAGATACACCCGCTGTGGCATTTTATTTCAGTGCATTTACATAATGAAAAATTCATACAATGGGAGCCCATAATGTCCAAAAAGGACTACATGCTGAAAATACAATTCTCTGATAGAAAAAAGGAAACTGGTAGCACCATGATGAAGTACATAAAAAAAATATGCACTTTCAAAAAAATGACACCCAAAAATGTGTTTGAATGTAGAAGATATGGCCCGTCGGAGTCTCCAAAACAAGAACTGAACATCAATAGCACTGAAAAAACAGAATTCTAGGAAAAAACCAAAAGTCAAAAATAGAAAATACCTACACCACTATGAAGAGCATGAAATTTCACCCCATTTCAAAAAAAATTACACTGAAAAAGCCCACCGTATGGCCAAGATATGGCCTGTGGAAGAAAGGGTGCAAATTTGAAAAATCCCAACAAAGAGGGGCAGAGTAGGGAAAAATGTAATGTTGCTAATAATAGTGCTACTAGATCACCTCCTCGACAAAGGATCCTACTATATAGGGTATGTGGGGGAGTCCCATTATTCATGAACTGAAAACAAAATATAAAACAAATGTCAACTCTTCCTCGAGGATAGGAAGAGGATTGAGTATTTAAATAAAAAATAATAAGAAATAGGAGTATAGAAATTAAACAAAGATTTTATGCCCAACAAACTTAACCATTTATAATAGAAACATGCTTCAATCAGAACAATTTTGTCATAATTTAGTCTTGTTGAAATTAGACTCATTTTTTTGGTTGTCTTATTGGCAGGTAAGAATAATATTAGGTGACTCATAAACCGATTAGTAAATGATCACCCTCCATTTTCCTCTGAAAGTGTCACGATGAATTTAGTTGACTTCGTTGCAATGAACTACAATCCTTATGTTGTGGGTTGAGAAGCTCCTTGCTGCGAGTTGACACATCTCCTTACTACAAGTGTTTGACACTTTGATACCATGTTAGAATTATGAAACAAGCACAAAACCATGAGCCACATGAACAAACAACAAATAAATACACCTTCCACGCAAGAGATCTGCAAACAATATATGCAATATTCCTCAACAAGAAAAAGTTATAGAATCAAGAAACTCTCAAGAAGATATGAAAGCTCCAGATAATATCCGTGAGATATTTACAATGAGGGTTGAGTACTTATAAGAGAAAAACCCTAAATGAGAAAGGGATCAGATCATGACAAGTGTCAACATCATATGAGATGAGACATAATGATCTAGTATTAACTCAATTAATAAAACAATCCAAATTTTAGCTTAAGTGCAAAGAATAAATTAGACTAATAATTAATTAAAGACTAATTAATCATTAGCTAATGCATGATAACTCTAATAGAAAACCCTCTGGTAGGAAATATCTAATTGGATTTTGACTAATAGGGGAGATCGATGGATGGTGGTTGGTGTATACACCTAAAAATGGTCACATTATAATAAGTCTGGTAATTAATTAAATATAAGTTATTTAATTAATCTTCTAAATTCAATCTACATATAAATGAATTTAAATAATTTATTTATATTGTTCATTTTCTACATTCCTCTATCTTAATTAAATAAGTTTAGTTACTTATTTAATTTAATCACTTTTCCATTTCTTCTTAATTAATTAAATGAATTTTATAATTTATTTAATTTAATTATCACATTGCTTTATTTCAAATAAAGTTAATATTCTTCTTTTTCCAAAATCATTTTTTCCATTTCTTCTTAATTAATTAAATAACTTTTACAATTTATTTAATTTAATTATCACATTGCTTTATTTCAAATAAAATAAATATTCTTCTTTTTCCAAAATCATCTTTTTCATTTCTTCTTAATTAATTAAATAAGTTTTACAATTTATTTAATTTAATTATCACATTGTTTTATTTCAAATAAAGTAAATATTCTTCTTTTTCCAAAATCATCTTTTCTATATCTTCTTAATTAATTAAATAAGTTTTACAATTTATTTAATTTAATTATCACATTGCTTTATTTCAAATAAAGTAAATATTCTTCTTTTTCCAAAATCATAAAATAAAGAAATTAAAATCATAAAAGAAGAATATTCTTCTTTTTCCATTTCTTCTTAATTAATTAAATAAATTTTACAATTTATTTAATTTAATTATCACATTGCTTTATTTCAAATAAAGTAAATATTCTTCTTTCCAAAATCATAAAATCATCTTTAAATATTCTATATATTCTTCTTTCCAAAATCATAAAATCATCTTTAAATCTTCTAAAAAGCCATCTCACATATAATTAAATATTTTTAAATATTTAATTAGAAACTTCTTATCCACATCCCACTTATAAATAAATATTTTTAATATTTAATTAGAAGCTTCCAAATCCACATGTCACATAAAATTAAATAATTTTATTATTTAATTATCTCCAACCACTAAAACTAACTCATAACTAAACTTGACAAATGGCAAGTAGTCTCCATTTTTGAGAGAAAAGGTTTTATGAGAAGGAAACATCTTCCTGTTTTATTTTTATTTTCCATCTTTTTTTCCAACTTCTCCATCTCTCATTGTTCATCTTACTAGATTGAATCTCAACCGTTGATCTTTTCCAACTAAGCTTTTGCCTCCAAAACTCTATAAATACAGTCTCTTTGTGCTTTGAAAAAGATCTTACAAATCTTGAAAATATTAGATCTTTGTGAACATTATAGTTGCATTCATCCAGCATTTAGAAATCTTGTTTTCTTGAGCATATCATCTTATCTTTCATAGCATCTTAGTTTCATATCTTAGCTTAATCATATCATATCATTTAGCAATAGAAATGCATGTTGTATAATCTCGTTCTCTAAGTTGTCATTCAACCAAAGCTACTGCTTATGCCAACTGAGAGCCAACAGCTTACAATCGAATCTTTGGAGATAGAGGACAATGGGACATCTTTGAAGATACTGTTGTTGTTTAGAGTTTGCTTATCTCTAACTTTAATTTTTTCAATATAATGTCGCATTAGTGTGTTTGTTTATCCTTTTAATTAGTACACATATTCGCACACATTTTTGGCGCCCACTATGGGGCACTTGCCCCGTTTTTAATTTTTTTATTATAGGTTTTATGGCAGGTTACAGACTGGACTCACGGTTTAGTGCAAACAAGACACATTTTAGTGCATCCCTGGAGAATTTTAGCGCATACGAGGATTATTTTAGTGCATTTCTTTGTTTTGGGAAGGATACATCCCAAAACAACACAAGGATAGGGAAGGATACATTTTTGGAGTAATGTTGATGAGTGTCGTTTTCCTGTTAAAAAACTCAAAACTTGATTGCCCCCAGCGAGCTGGACTTTGACCCTGATTAGACACAACCTACTGCTATGAATATAAACAATGATCATCAAGCTATGATGAAATCCTTGTCGTCTCGAGGAAAATGTTGTGCGCATGATGCAGATATGATGGCCAGGGATTGATTTGATGCTGATAAAAATGGCTATGAATGAATGATGCAGAACGTAACCTAATAGATGGAAGAGCCAACTAAATCACAAATAGCACCTGTTTGCCAGGTTTTCACCATTTGTTTTTATTGCACTTTTTCAGATTTTGTGATTTTTTTGTTGTTACCAAGATGCTCGTTTGCCAGGTTTTCATCAAGGCAACGATTTTTTTGATTTTTGATTTTTTTGTATTTTCTCTTTCTTTTCTTTTTTGTATTTTTCTGATTTTTTATTTATTTATTTTTTGTATTTTTCTCTGTTTTTTGATTTATTTTTTTGTTATCAAAAGGATGCCCGTTTGCCACGTTTTCACCTCGATGACGATTTTTTTAGGACATTTTCTGATTTTTATGGATTTTTTCAGGACTTTTTATGTTGTGCTCTCTGAAGCCAGATGTAGAATTGATAAACACCAGATCCATAAGCTGTCTTGACGATGCCCTGTTCCTATGTGGATGACCATGTTGGATGAAAAGACCCAATCGAAATGAGGAGTATGAGTGGTAAGACAATAAATGTGATAGATGAAAGAGGCTATGATAGGATCCCTAATATCCACAATATGTGGGCCATTAGGCTTCAACCAAAAAGGAGCTTGGGCAACCCATGGGTCAAAGTATGTGAAGGGGTCGTCATCAAAGACACTTTGAAAAACATCACCAATGGTTGTGTAACGATATGACGAGTAAGTGAAAATGGATGTATCTAATGGTATAGGTGACATGGATGAAGACTATAGATCAACAAGTTCTTTCTTTCTTTTTCTTCTTTGATAGATGCCCCCAGTGATTTTTGAGGGAGAAACATATTTGGAGATCAACTTTTGCTTGCTTTTATTTTTGACTTTTATTTTTTATTTGTCCGATAGCTTTTTATTTGGCTAGGGGACTCTGCTCGATCTTCTTTTGCTTTTGATATGTCCAATAGCTTTTTATGTTGGCTAAGGGACTTTCCTTGCAAGCTTTCTTTTAATTCAGGATCTCCATTTGAAAAAGGCAATTGTACCTTTGGTCTTTGAGTTATTTCTTTTATATTTTCTTGAAGAAATACCTGTTGATCTATGTCCACAAGGTGGATGGATGTGGGTGAGATGGATGAGAGGGGAGTGGTGATGCCATCAATGGAATCTCTCTGACTATCCTTTTCAGTAATGTTAACATCAAAGGAGGCTTGCACATCCTTAATGAAGGAGGCTTAATAGAGGGAAAAATAGGAGATTCATACCCTAGCCTAGGGCAGGTGGGATGGAAGAGTGATGATAGGATATCTTCCTAGGGTCTTGATCAAAAAGTGGATTATCATAGATATCCTGGTCAAATAGAGGGTTATCAATGATATGAAAAGTTTGAGTGGAAGCTGAGGTGGAAGAAGCAGGTGTATCATCAGGATCACAAGAGTTTTCAATCCAGGCATGGTCATCGTTCTGCATTCCTTTTGTAGCTATCTTGACGTCATTTTGGAAATCTGACCTTTCTTGAAGACTGTAGTGGTGTCTTTTATTAGCAATTTATCCAAATGGTATTCTCCACATCCCAGATCATGGATTTGGATTGTGGGATTTGATAGTGTAGTGATTGAAGTGGGTGCCTTTAGGGATTCAGGATCAACACATGGTTGAGAAAGTGGTGTTTCATAATTGCTAGGAATGGGGATTTTAGCTTTAGGGCTTGGATTATGTCCATGAATGAAAGGATTAGGATCCCCTTGTATGGTGATTTCAACTCCATCGTGAGGGAATTTTAAGCATTTATGGTAGGTAGAGGATACTGCTTGTATTTCATGTATCCAAGGTCTTCCAAGGAGGATATTATAGGTCAAAGGGAGATCAAGGACTTGAAAAACCACATCCTTTACCATAGGGGCAAGTCTGATTGGTAGTGTAACTGATCCTTGAGATGAACGTTCTTCTGCATCATATGCCTTCTGGGTGATCTTTTGACTAGAATCTATTACATCTTCTGAATATCCCAATGCAGTAACAAGATTTAGTGTGTAGATATTTAAACCAACTCCTCCATCTATTAAGACACGTCTGATTCAGGTTTTATGAACTAACCTCTAGATAAAGTGATGAATTATGGGGATGAGTCATGGAGGCATCATCCTTCTCAGAAAAGGATAGGCATGTGGGTGAGGACAAGTGTCCCACTATTGCTTGAAATTTGTCGATATCCAAATCAGGAGATACGGTTGTGTCCACGAGATCCTTTTCCAGTATGTTCTTATGCGATGACAATATTTTAAGAAGCTCCAAGATAGAAATTTGAGCCTATGTCTTCTATAATTGATCGACTAAATTGTACTACCTTGGAGGGGGGATAGTTGATTTGGATGAACTTCCGTTTACAACTATTTTGGCCTATCCCCTTGTTGTTGCATTAACTTCTCGATACTCCTGCCTTTGACTTTGATGACATTGACTTGCCGGTCATCAAAATAAATATGATTGATGGTGGTGTCATAGACATGATTCACATTTTTTCCTTTGTCACTTGAAGATTCCCCTTTCTGATAATTAGGGAGAGGGTACCTGAATGCCTGATGATCTTCGTTGGCATTATGTCCCTCAACAGTTATGGTGCGATTGTCAATCAAATCTTGGACCAATTTTTTCAAACCTTGGCAATTATTTGTCCTATGGCCTTTACATCTATGGTAATAAAAATAATACGAGTCATTCCATGATGGTGGTTTGATTCGTGGCTCATAATCTCTCTGCGGTGGCAACGTGAGGGCATTTTGATTCAAAAGCTCTTTGAAAATTGATTCAAGAGACTGGCCCAAGGGAGTAAAACTTCGTTGATTTGAGAAGAACCGTGATCTGGGTAGATTTGAATTTTGATTACTGTCGAGATTATTACCATGGTTATTGGCCATATTTCCTTGGTTGGCATTGTTTCCCTGATTGGAATTATTATTGCCTTGGTTAGTGGAATTTCCAGGATTGTTGTTGTTGTGTTGAATACCTAATACATTGAGAATGGTTGGATTTGCTTTCACATTGTTGGCATCTACCACCCCATCATTTATAACATTCTTATTTATCATCCAGAATCATGATTTATCATTTTTGTTGTTGTTGTTGTGATTATACGAATTTGGACCAACTTTGTCATGCTTTAAGACTCCTCTCTTGACCAAGGCTCCTTCGATGGTGATTGCGTTTTCAATCAATTTCTCAAACGATTGAGGACAATGAAGATTGAGCCTATAACTCATTTCTTGATTTAGATTGTCAATAAATATTTCCATCTTTTCCTTTTCAGGAATAGGACAGGAATATCTTGCAAATAACCTTCTCCATCTTTGTAAGAACGTGATGAAGGGTTCCCCAGTCTTTTATTTCTCTTTGCATAAATCAAGCATGGTTATCTGATGTTGTATATTGTAGGAGTATTGAGATATGAATTTATTGATTAAATCCTCAAATGTTTTGATGGGGGGAGTGATTTTGGAAAGCCACTCCATGGATTGTCCACCTACACTTCGTGGAAATAATTGCATCAGGTATGTATCTTCATAAGTGAATTCCAGGCTCATATTTCGAAACTCTCTCCATGATCAATGGGATCTGTTTTCCCATTGCATTTGTCAAATTTCAGGATTTCACAATGCTTTGGAAAAGGAATCATGTTGAGACTCTTGTCAAAGGGATATGGGCAGATATCTTCCAAAACATATTTCTTGGTTGTTCCCCCTTTCATTTCTTTAATTTTTCCTTGTAGTGCCCTTATTTGTTGGGTAAGAGCACTAAAATAATTTAAGGGGGTTTCAACTCTCTTAGGATCTTCTCTAATTTTCTTAGTATCAAAATCAAAGGGTAGTTTAGCTCCTTGGTTTGCTAACAAAAGAAAGTATTTTTCTTTGTTCCGCTTTAAAATCTTGTCCAAGAGAGTATGAAATTGTGGATCCTATTCTGCTTCCTGAAGCATTTCCTCAGTTACTTCATCTCTTGAATTATTCCCATGAAGCCTATGAAAAGGATTATCTTCCCTTTCACCCATGTTGCAAAGTGGATTTTCCCTTTCGTCTTCTTCTTGGTGTTTTCGAGACCTTGTGACAATAGGCATAAGCTTATACCAAATTTTTACTAACTTTGATCACAAATAGGAGAGTGCAAGTTGTTGGATATCTTAGTCAGAATAGAATAAGGATTCTATTGATATGACTAAATAAATTTTTAATATTTAGTTTGTGATTCCCTGGTTGGAAGGATGATGATCCTGTTATGGGAATTAAACTAGAAATCGAAAATGGATGTGATGATGCACTTTGTGATGTTTTGATCTTAGTCTGAGAAAATAAGGAATTTGCAAAAGCCTAATGCTTCCAAGTTCTCTATTGCAATATTTGATCAAGATGATTGGAATACTGAATTACAAGTTGCGGGATGAAAGATGGATGAATGGGCTGACTACGATTATGCCTCTACGAAAGAGCTCTTCATTGAAAGAAATCTTGTGAAGATAATGGATCTAAAGCAAATTCATCAGTGAATCCTCTAGAAAAGTCATGATATTGATGGATGAAAGTTCGATGCTCAAGCAAAACTTTTTGACTTTGGTATAAAAATCATCTCCTTTTCAATAGCTTCTTATAACTAAGGGATATTTTTGGCTTCTTGATCCTTTCTCAAGAGATTTCTTAACAAAGGTTGTAGATTTCCAGACCCTGAGCATAGAAACAAAGACCAAAATTCATGGAAAATTGCGTCAGAAAACTCTTTTGACTCAAATAATAGATGCGCTACTTTGTTCAATGTATGCGCTAATTTTTTTGATGAATGTGCTAAAAGATCAGATTAATGTGCTGGACTATTGCATGGATGCATTGAAACAAAACATAGATGCACTATAATAGAGCATAGATGCACTAAAACAAAGCATAAATGCGCTGAAACAGAGCATAAATGTGTTGAAATATAGCATAAATGCACTAAAATAGAGAAGAGATGCACTAAAGCAGAGCAGGGATGAACTAGAACAAAATAGAGATGCACTAAAATATTCAGTCAATGCACTGAGATAGACATGTTTTGACAGTTTTTTGGATTGGATGATCTTTATCTGATTTAATGTTTGAAAAACATGACATATAGTAAAAATAGTTGTTTTAAAAATCCTAAAATCTGACAATGAGTGTATGTTTTTTGAGATTTTCATGGGTATTGAACAAAAAAAACACTTCAGACAAACTCACTCTTAATTGTCAAAAAGGTCATCATAATAATCACAACCCACATCTTAGAATTGTGTCGACTCACACAACCGTCTCACCCCCTAGAGGGCGCTCGTGTTTTTGTCTTTTCCAGGCGCGTACTCAAAGTTAAATTTTTTGACCCCTTGAGCAAACTATTTGTGACAATTATATGGTGAGTGTCTTGGGGGCAGATTCTTCCCCCCCTTGCACTGTGAGTATTATAATGTTTGGTTACTGACATGGTTGGCTTCTACACTAAGGTTCGTAGTAAGAGTTTTTGTTTAGTGTGAAAAATGATATACTCCCTCAGAAGACCTCCCAACCTTTAGAACAAAGGCTTTGGGGATGGTTATCTTGCACACTACTGTCGAGTGGATTTTCATCAACAACTCGCTTTTGATTAGAGTGGGTTGGAATCCTTGGCTTTAGGGGTTCCCACTTAGGTCGTTCCTCTTGGGTGAGTACTTTTTCCCACAAGAGAAAGCCTTCCAAAGGATTTAATAAAGCATGAAGTACATGAAATAAAAAGATGAGTCTGACATTTTGATCACCCAGTTAAGGGGAGAGCATAGGCCTATCACCTAACAATCACAATAAAAAATTTTGTTCAATTTTAATCCCAAATGACAATTTTCTAAACAAAGTGAAGATGTTGCTTCACAACACACATGGGATTCATTTTAACCAAGATAAATCAATTGTTTGGTGACTACCCTAGGATTGGTTTATTCCAGATTTAAATGTCTACCCTAGGATTGCTTCATTTTAACCTTATGTAGAAAGTAAAAATCTCTGTTCGCAGACGTGTCGGAGTTAGGATTAAAATTTTACAGTCCCCTGGATGCACTAAAAGAATACATAAATGTGCTAAAAGAAATTAAGGTATGCGCTAAAACAAAGCGTAAATGTGCTAGAAGAACAAAGAAATGCACTAAAACATATCATAAATATGATAAAATAGATCAAAAATACGCTAAAACAGTCCTCGTATGCGCTAAACTTCTCCAGGGATGCACTAAAATGTCTCATATGTGTTAAACCGCGAGTCTAGTTTGTAACCTGCCAAAAAACTTGCAATAAAAAAATTAAAAATGGGGCAAGTGCCCCATAGTGGGCGCTAAAAATGTATCCTTACCTATCCTTGTGCTGTTTTGGGATGTATCCTTCCCTCATCAACAACACTCTCATCATCATCATCATCATCGGGATGTATCCTTCCCTATCCTTGTGTTGTTTCAGGATGTATCCTTCCCTCATCAACAACACTCTCATCATCATCATGAATCCGTCTCGGCTTGTAATTTGACTGGGGCATAATCAAATCCAATCATCTTTATATCAATATTTCAATAGCGGATTTCATCACATCATCTTTATCGATCGATGAAGCGAACATCAAATCAATGCACATTTTCAAAAATCATCAAAAATTTCAAAAAAATAAAAAATCATCAACAATTTCCAAAAAAAATAAAAAATCTAAAAATTTTAAAATTTTATCCGATTCATCGCCCGAGGGGGCATTTAGGCATCAATTTTTCAAAATTCACATCTAGGCAAAAAAATTTCTTTGAAGCAATGCATAAAACACATCGCTTCAAAGAGGGGCAAAATGTATACACCTAAAAATGGTCACATTATAATAAGTCTGGTAATTAATTAAATATAAGTTATTTAATTAATCTTCTAAATTCAATCTACATATAAATAAATTTAAATAATTTATTTATATTGTTCATTTTCTACATTCCTCTATCTTAATCAAATAAGTTTAGTTACTTATTTAATTTAATCACTTTTCCATTTTCTTCTTAATTAATTAAATGAATTAAATGAATTTAATAATTTATTTAATTTAATTATCACATTGCTTTATTTCAAATAAAGTAAATATTCTTCTATTTTCTAAAATCATTTTTTCTATTTCTTCTTAATTAATTAAATAAGTTTTACAATTTATTTAATTTAATTATCACATTGCTTTATTTCAAATAAAATAAATATTCTTCTTTTTCCAAAATCATCTTTTTCATTTCTTCTTAATTAATTAAATAAGTTTTACAATTTATTTAATTTAATTATCACATTGCTTAATTTCAAATAAAGTAAATATTCTTCTTTTTCCAAAATCATCTTTTCCATATCTTCTTAATTAATTAAATAAGTTTTACAATTTATTTAATTTAATTATCACATTGCTTTATTTCAAATAAAGTATATATTCTTCTTTTTCCAAAATCATCTTTTCCATTTCTTCTTAATTAATTAAATAATTTTTACAATTTATTTAATTTAATTATCACATTGCTTTATTTCAAATAAAATAAATATTCTTCTTTTTCCAAAATCATCTTTTCTATTTCTTCTTAATTAATTAAATAATTTTTACAATTTATTTAATTTAACTATCACATTGCTTTATTTCAAATAAAGTAAATATTCTTCTTTCCGAAATCATAAAATCATCTTTAAAAATTCTAAATATTCTTCTTTCCAAAATCATAAAATCATCTTTAAATCTTCTAAAAAACCATCTCACATATAATTAAATATTTTTAAATATTTAATTAGAAACTTCTTATCCACATCCCACTTATAATTAAATATTTTTAATATTTAATTAGAAGCTTCCAAATCCACATGTACCATGAAATTAAATAATTTTATTATTTAATTATCTTCAACCACTAAAACTAACTCATAACTAAACTTGACAAATGACAAGTTGTCTCCATTTTTGAGAGAAAAGGTTTTATGAGAAGGAAACATCTTCCTGCTTTCTTTCTATTTTCCATCTTTTTTTTCCAACTTCTCCATCTCTCATCGTTCATCTTACCAGACTAAATCTCAACCGTTGATCTTTTCCAACTAAGCTTTTGCCTCTAAAACTCTATAAATACAGTCTCTTTGTGCTTTGAAAAAGATCTTAAAAATCTTGAAAATCTTAGATCTTTGTGAGCATTTATCCAACATTTAGCAATCTTATTTTCTTGAGCATATCATCTTATCTTTCATAGCATCTTAGTTTCATATCTTAGCTTAATCATATCATATCATTTAGCAATAAAAATGCATGTTGCATAATCTTGTTCTCTAAGTTGTCATTCAGCCAAAGCTACTGCTTACACCAATTGAGAGCCAACAACTTACAATTGAATCCTTGGAGATAGAGGACAATGGGATGTCTTTGAAGAAACCGCTATTGTTTAGAGTTTTCTTATCTCTAACTTTAATTTTTTCAATATAATGTCGCATTGGTGTGTTTGTTTATCCTTTTAATTAGTACACATATTCACACACACAACTGGTGATTTCAACTCCCCCCTTTACTCCTTAGAGAAGAATGCTGGCCTAATGGATTACTCTAATAGCATGTCTGACCTGGCTGACTTCTTGAATTGTAGTAGACTAGTGGATGTTGATTTGTAGGGCCAGTCTTTTACTTTTTCCAATAGATGCCTTGGAGCTGGTCTGATCCAAGTTTGTCCAGATAGATTCTTTTTTTCTCCTAATTGGACTGCCTTGCTTCATTCTAATCTGCTGGCCCTACCCCAAATTATTTTTGACCACAACCCTCTTCTGTTGACCCTAAATGAATTCTTTGTTGTTGGTCCTTTCCCCTTCCGGTTCAAGATCATGTGGAACTCCCATCTTGAATTTAAGAATAAGATTGCTACTTGGTGGAATATCCCAGTGCATGGTTCCCCTATGTTTCAAATCTTCCATAAGCTCAAACACATAAAAAATATGATTAAAGGATGAAACAAGAGGGGTTTTGGGGATGCAAAAAAAGGTTATGTTTGACAAGCTCGACATGTTACAAAAGAGGATGGAGGAAGGTGATACCTATATTTTGACCTATCAATAGGAGAAGGCTGAGCGTTTGGAATGGGAAAAAATATTGAAGAAAGAAGAAATATTTTGAAAGCAGAAATCCATAATACAATGGCTAACTGAGAGGGATCAAAATACTTCTTTCTTTCATGTATCGGCCCTCAAACATAGGAAAAGAAATCAAATAAAAAAGTTGAAAAATGAGATAGGGAGGTGTCTCATCCCTTATAGATTTGGCTATCGGCTATTGGCTACTTCAATAGGACCTTCTTTACTCCTACTAAGGCTCTCACCCCAGTGTTGGATGCTTTGTTGTTGGAACCCCTTCCTAAATCCATATCCATTAAGGACAATGATTCTATAATGAGGTTTGTTACTCTAGAGGAGGTCAGGTCTACTGTGTTTAGTATGGGTACTTTTAAAGCCCTTAGACCCGATGGTTACCCCTCGACCTTCTTTCAAATATTTTGGGATATTGTGGGTGAGGACCTTACTTTGGCAACTCAAGATTTTTTCAACTCTGGTAAGTTGCTCAAACAACTTAACCATACCTTCATTGCCCTTGTGCCTAAAATTGATGAATCTCAGACCATGGTGGATTTTTGACCCATTAGCCTTTGTA
Organism: Sequoiadendron giganteum; assembly: GCA_007115665.2. Classification (NCBI taxonomy): domain Eukaryota; kingdom Viridiplantae; phylum Streptophyta; class Pinopsida; order Cupressales; family Cupressaceae; genus Sequoiadendron; species Sequoiadendron giganteum. Next base: position 45,462,142 of record CM021103.1, on the reverse strand, counting down.
ACACTGTTTATAAGATTTTTTCCAAAATCTTGGTGAACCACTTGAAACCCCTCCTAGATAAAATGATAAACCCAAGTCAAAAAGGCTTCATCCCTGGTCACCATATCTTGGTTATGGCTATATCCACTCATGAAATCTTACATTCTGTGGACATGTGTAACAATGCTAGTATGGCTCTGAAGCTCGACATTTCTAAAGCTTACGATAAAGTTTTATGGGACTTTCTTCCCAAAGTCCTTGATAGGTTTGGTTTCATTCAAAAAGTGATCAACATCATCGTGGAATGTGTTACCATGGTTCGGTACTCTATCCTAGTCAATGGAGTACCTCATGGGTTCTTTGTAGTTGGAAGGGGCATTCTTCAGGGGGGATCCCCTCTCTCCATATCTTTTTACAATGGTGGATGATATCCTGAGCAAGAAGGTTACTCGTATGTTGTTGGAGGGCTCCATCAAAGGTGTCAAACTGACCTCCACCCTTGAACCTACTTCCATTCAACAATTTGTTGATGACACTATGTTATTTGGGAAGGCCTTAGTGGTGGAAGATAGGAAATGGAAAAGCTACCTCAATCTCTATGTGGCTTGTTCAGGTTAGTGTATTAATTATAATAAAAGTATGATTTTTTTTAACTGCACTCCTGGTCTACAGGACCATGTGACTATCGTTTTAGACTATGTGAGTGCCTCACTTCCTTCGGTGTACTTGGGCCTCCCTCTCACTATCAAGGAAATCATTCCCACTTTTTGGAATACTATTCTTGAAAAGATATAGAGAAAACTTGCTAATGGAAAGGTTCCCTTTTGAGTCATGCCAGTAAACTGCAGCTCCTTACAACTACCCCTCAAGGAATCCTAGTCTATTTTCTATCCATGCTCAAAATGCCCAATTACATAGCTGGGAAGTTTAAAAATATTTAGAGAGTTTTCCTTTGGTCTGGCACCGAGGATAAGAAGAAAATGTCTCTTGTTAGTTGGGAGAAAGTGTACCTCCCCAAATCTGGGGGAGGGTTGGGCATTAGAAGGGTCCAATCTACAAATAGATCTCTATTGGACAAGGTTGGATGGGACCAGTTAAGAGAAAAAAAGGATTGGTGCAGGATAATGTGTGCCAAATATCTTGACAATAACCACCTCATCAAGTGTATTGAGAATGATCACCCTCGTGAATCCCTAGCCTAGAATAATATCTGCAAAATGAGGAAGCTACTTCTAACTAGTCTCTATTGGAAGTTTGGTAGGGGCAATTTTCTTCATTTCTGGGAAGACCCTTGGCTTCTTGAAACCCCCTTGGCCAATTCTGAGTTTAAAAACCTAATGGAACCCATGACTCATTTTTTTGGTCAAGTTTCCATGACTACGTTATTGGTCCCCCTGGTGCCAGGAGTTGGAAAGTCCTTGGCTTATGCTGCCCTCTCTCCCCTGACTTGAAAATCCTAGCTAACTCCTTACAAGTTATTCTCTCCTTTTTGAGAATCCCCTTATCTAATATTGAAGATAATTTCGTTTGATCTTTGGAAAGCAAGGGCAACCTATCTGTTAGGATGACTTACGGTCTTCTCTTGGATAAGGGCACTCAAAGCAGGATTTGGAAATAGGTTTGGAATCGACACTTGACTCCAATTTTTTTTTTTTAGTGGACGACTTGTCATAATAGGATTCTAACCCAAGACAACCTAAAAAAAAGGGGCTTTATGATCACAAATAGGTTCATATTAAGCAAATGCAATGAAGAATCTATTGATCACCTGTTGCTACATTATTCGTTTGCTGCTAAGGTTTGGGACCTGAATTTTTTAAGATTGGCCACTGATTGGACCCTGAATAGGGTTTTAATTTCCTCTATTTTTGGTTGGACTGGTCCCTTCCAACATCCCCTTCCCATGGAAATCTGGAGACAAACTCCCCCTATCATGTGCTAGTGGCTTTAGAAGGAAATGAACAATAAGATCTTTAAAGACATTGAAAGGAGCCCCAAGGAAGTCTTTGGCATTGGGTCTAGACTTATCTATGAAAGTATCTCCCTGTAAAAATGGAAACCTCCAAATAAATCCCCAATAGAGTGGGAGATTAAAATGGAAAATTCTTGGAATTTCAATCTTGGGACCAACTCCTTTGCTGCTTCCAAGATCACTGCTAAAGTAAACACTATTTGGAAACCCCCAAATGTGAATTGGTTTAAACTAAATTATGATGGCACGACTAAGGGGAATCTAGGTTTGGCTAGCATTGGGGGTATCATTAGGGATTGCAAGGGAAACTTGGTTGTTGGGCTTGCTGGAGGAATTGTGATAGGGTAGGGTTGGATGGAACACTCACTGTTCCATGCTCTGGATCCTTCTTTGCAAGATCTCCTTGGTGTCTTTCTTCACCATCTGAACCTATAGGACCTTCATCATGTCTAGGTACCCCTGGTTCTTCTGGCCAACCCTACTATCATGTCAAATCAACTTACTTGGTGCACTACCTCTTATTCTTCCCTTAGCCTTCAATCTCCCCTAAAGACTAATTCTCTCCATTAACTCAATTCAACTTTGTAGGGGTGTTGAAATGTTTCCAAGGGCTTCTACTCATCTCCCTAGGGTTCTTGATAGTTCCCCATACTCCATTTATCATTCGCTACCTCCAAACCCTCAATTAGGGTTTTTAGGCTACTAGCCCAGGAGTCCCAACTAGGCCTCCAACTCCGAGAAAATTGGATTTCATTCCCAAATTCTCCAAAGAGCAATCAGTCTTTCCTTGAGGTTCCTGATTCCTTAGCCCACCTCTCAAAGATTTTTGGTACCTTAGGTCCCCACTGCCCGTACAACTCCATAAACTGGAACTGACCCAAGATTTGGGCCTTTTTAGGCCTTTTCACTGTATTTTGCAGACTGTCAAGAGTTTTCTCACATCAAAAAAGTTGATGAGGCTTCCTCCTTCTTGGTAAGCCTTGGCAAGGAATTCACCTGCCCTTCCCACATTATGTTTTTCCTAGAGTTTGCCACCCCTGCACATTAAGTGCGTTTTTCTCCCTGTCTCTCCTAGCTGGGCACTGTCAAGCTCGCCTAGGAGTAGACTGTCTTCATGCTTCCTGAACTCCTATTTACTCCTAAACCTACTATAATTACAACCATGGAATCTAGCCTCATTTCCCAAAAGCCCATACACCAGGTACAGTGGGAAAGAGAACTAAAACCCCATTCTTGCTCAGTTGCCAGTCAGGTCAACAACTCAAAAGGAAACAAAACAACTACTACACACACCTGCAAAATGAACACACATTCTAAATACTACCACCAAAGCTTAGAAAATAACAAATACTTCAAACTACAACAACTACAGAGCCATGATTGCTCCTGACCACACAAAATTCAAGCAAACACAAAATTTCCCTTGTTGTTCTCACTGTTCACTCTTAGCATTCATCAAATTTCAAATTACAAAAGTTCTCAATGCCTTCCAACCTTGCTCATAGGTCGAAGCATTCCCTAAATAGACTCTCCAATTCAGTTAGGCTCGAGCCCCAACTGTTCCATGGCCGGTTGTGGCTTTCCATAAGCCTTATTTTCAAAATTGTAAAACAAACAATCACCTAGGGAGGTCTACAAGGTCAACAAACATCTTTGTAGCAAAACCCCAATCTAGAAAATGGTCAACATGACCTTATGAATATAAAAAAAGTTCCCAAATGCCTCTAAGGCACAAATCCAAGGAATGGAAGGGGTTGGCCATATGTTAACTAAACAAGTTATACCTCCTGATTACCCTCCTAGATGCACTTTGGGGTGCTCCTGCACCATTCTCCCCCTTTGCACAAGCTCTAAGGAATGTGAGGAGTGAGTAGAGAGACATCTATGCCCTGCTTCTTGTACTGAGCCTCATCCACCCACGTGGCCTCAGATTCTGGCTTGTCCTTCAACTTGATGAGGTGCTCCATGTACACTCTCTTCCTTGTAGATTTCTGCACTCTTGACTCCAAGATGCTCTCTACTTGTAGTTTGTCTTTAGTAGGTAATGCTATGTTACTGACATCTTTGAAGATCTCCCTATTGGTTTGTGCTATATCATTGACTGATCCCTTGTATCTGATCAAATCAACAACATTGAAAACAGGTGAAATTCCTAAATCAACAGGTAACTCCACCTTGTATGCATTCTTCCCATACTTGGCTAATACCTTGCATGGTCCCACCCTTTTCATCTGTAGTTTGGTTGATATACCCTTTTTCAACCTTGATTTGTTAAGATGAACCATGACATAATCTCCTACTACAAATTGCAAATCCTTTTGTGTCATATCTACCTTGTCTTTCAACTTTTGTGTAGCCTCGGTGACTGTCCTCTTTACCTGCTCCTGAATCTCTTTCATGGTTTGAGTGAAGTCTTCAGCATGTCCACTCCTATGTTCTATAGCTCCTAGATCCTTGAGCTCACATATACCTCTTGGGTGCATTCCATACACAATTTCAAAAGGACTCTTCCCTGTGGTCCGGTTTACACTATCATTATAGGCATACTCAGCCTGTGAGATTACCATATCCCAAGTCTGCCCATATTCCTTAATTAGACACACCTAGCACTCTATTAACCACCTCTATTTAACCATCAGTCTAAGGATGGTAAGCTGATCCAAAAGACAGGTTGGTACCCAATCTGCTCCATAGAGTCTTCCAAAAGTGACTCATGAATTTAACATCCCTATCTGAAACAATACTTAAAGGCAATCCATGGATCCTAACAATCTCCTTAAAGAAAAGGTGAGCTATATAGCTAGCATCATGAGTGGTTTTTCAAGGAATAAAGTGACTCATTTTGCTGAATCTGTCCACCACTACATACACACTAGCAAAACTAGTCTTGGTCTTAGGGAGCCCTACCACAAAATCCATGCTCACACACTCCCATGGTCTGTTAGGAATGGGTAAGGGTTGATATAGGCCAGCATTACTAGCTCCTCCCTTAGCTTTCATACACACAACACATTGCTCCACATACATCCTGACATCTCTTGCCAACTTAGGCCAATAGTAGAACCTTTGCACTAGTTCTAATGTCTTATTGATTCCAAAATGTCCACTAAGACTACCATTATGATTTTCCTGAATGAGGTTTTCTCTCATTGACCCTTTTGGAACACACAACTGATTCCCTTTAAACAACAATCCACTTTGCAAAGTATACTCTGAGTATTGGCTATGAAAATGATTCTCAAAGTTAGAACATACCTTGTAGGCCTCTGAGAAATCTTCATCCTCCCCATAGAGATCCTTGAAACTCTCTATGCCAATGCTCTTGATCTATATTTCTTGGACTATCAGCAATCTTCTACTCAATGCATCTGCTACCTTGTTCATTTGTCCCTTCTTGTGCTTGATGGTGAAAGTAAATGCTTGGATGTACTCCATCCACTTCAAGTGTCTATTGCTCAACTTCTCTTGGGTGTTGATATAACTAAGTGCCTGATTGTCAGTAAAGACCACAAACTCCTTGGGTAGAAGGTAATGCCTCCACTTCCTAAGTGACTGAACCAAAGCATACAATTCTAGATCATAGGTAGAATACTTCTTCTTGGCTTCATTGAGCTTTTCACTGAAGAAAGCTATGGGCCTGCCCTCTTGACTAAGCACTCCTCCTACTGCAACTCCACTAGCATCACACTCCACAGTAAACAACTTGTCAAAGCTTGGTAATAAGAGAATAGGTTGAGTTGCCACTTCTTGTTTCAGTTTCTCAAATCCTTTCTCAGCCTCTTGAGTCCACACAAACTTAGTTTTCAAACCACCCTTGATTGTATCTAGAACTGGTGCACATATGCCACTAAAGTTTCTTATGAATTTCCTATAAAATTGAGCCAATCCATGGAAACTTCTTACCTCAGTTCCTGTAGTTGGTGTAGGCCAGTTTAGGATAGCTTCCACCTTGCTTGGATCCATTTTCAGTGATCCTTGAGACACTACAAAACCCAAATATACAAGTTCTTGTTTGAAAAACTCACACTTCTCTAGGTTGATGGCTAACTTCTCCTCTTGCAACCTTCTAAGAACCAACTCCACATGCTTTAGGTGTTCTTCTGTTGTCTTGCTAAAGATAAGTATATCATCAAGATATACTACCATAAATAACCCTATGAAATCCTTGAGCACTTCATTCATGAGCCTCATGAATGTGCTAGGGGCATTAGAGAGGCCAAATGGCATAAATCTCCACTCATACAACCCATCTGTTGTCTTGAATGCTATTTTCCACTCATCTCCATCCTTGATTCTGATCTGATGGTATCCACTCTTGAGATCTAACTTAGTGAAGTACTAAGCTCCTCCAAGACAATCCATCAAGTCTTGAATCCTTGGAATAGGGAATCTATACCTGATTGTGATCCTATTTATTGCTCTGGAGTTAGTGCATAACCTCCACTTGCCTCCTTTCTTAGTTGCTAAGACCACTGGTACTGCACATGGGCTGATGCTCTTCCTAATCAATCCTTGATCCAACAACTCCTGCACTTGTCTAGCTACCTCTAGATTCTGATTCGGTGTAAGCTTATAAGTTGCTTTGTTAGGTAATGATGCTCTAGATATGAAGTCAATCTGATGACTAATGGCCCTTTTAGGAGGTAAATTTGTAGGTGCACCATCACTTACTATGTCCTTATACTGTTCAAGCAAATTCTGGACTGCACCGGGTATGACTGTTTTTCCAGTCTTATCTTCTTCTTTGGACTGCAACAAGACTACATAACCTTCACCCCCTTGATGTAGGTTGTTAAAGAACTCCTTGCCACTACTTAACAAGACACTTGGTGTCTTTGACTGTCCTTCATCTTCTTCTGACAGTGACTGCAACTTAAAAGTCTTCCCATCCTTTTTAAAAGATAGAGTATTCTCCTTCCCATCATACATGGCACTCCTGTCATACTGCCATGGTCTGTCCAATAGTAGATGACATGCATCCATGGGTAATACATCACAAACTAGCTTATCTTTGTACCCTCCAATAGAAAACTCCACCGTTACTTGTTCATTGACAAGAACACTCTGTCCTTTGTTTAGCCATGTCACTTTGTAGGGGTTAGTGTGGGGTACCTTTTCCAATTTTAGCTTCTTTACTGCCTCATCTAAGATAATATTATCTGTTGAACCTGAATCTACAATGACGTTGCATACTTTCCCAAGTATTTTGCATCTCACTCTAAATAGAGCTCTTCTTTGTTTTGGTTCTTCCTTGACCAGTTGTCTGATCAAAACTCTCCTAAACATCAGATTCTCTCCCATTTCAGATTCAATATGACTGATCTCAGGTGATTTAGTGCTCATGGTGTCCTCTTGTGCATATGCCACCCTCTTCTCAGCATTTGAAGATGATGCTTTCTCCGGGCACCTATAAGTTGGATGGCCTACTTGACCACAATGGTAACATTTCATGGTAGCAAAATAGAATTGCTTCTACCTGCTCCTCTTCCTCTATTTGATCCTCCTTAAGAACCTCTTCCTCTTCCATAGCCTCCTCTAGAAGGTGTTTCACCTCCATGCTCTGTGAGTTTATATTCACCTTGGTTTCTTTGTTCATTTCCCCTACCTTGGTAGCCACCTCTATGTCCTGTTTGATCTCTTTGATCTTTGCCTTTGCCTCTACTCTTAGAAGCCTAATCATGTTTCCTCTTGCTTCTTTCCTCAATCTTGATAGCTAATTGATAGCATTGATGTACTGTCTTGGGACTTAGAAGAGTCATCTCCTCTTGGATGTTCCACTTCAAACCGTTAAGATACCTAGCCACTTTAAGACTTTCATCCTTTGAGACATTGGACCTCATACAAAGTTTTTGGAACTCCTCAGTGTAAGTGTTCACATCTTGGTCTCTTTGCCTCAAACTTTGCCTCTTCTTGTGTAACTGAATCTCATAATCATCTGGTATATATGCTTCTCTCACTTTTGCCACCATACCTTTCCAAGTTGAAATAGGCTTCTTGCCTTCCTTTTCTCTCTTTGTCTAAATGAATTTCCACCATGTCAAGGTAGATCCTCTCAATCTAGACTTGGCCACCTTCACCTTCTATGCTTCAGTGACTCCATCACATTCAAAATGGTTCTCCATGCCTTCTATCCAATCCAGGACTAGGTTAGCTTCCAATTTCCCACTAAACAGTGGTATACCTTCAAGAGCTTTCCCACTCAAAGCTTTCAATGCCTTCAAGAAAGGCTCCTCTTGTAGAATAGGGTCAGGTTCAGGGGTCTTGTCTTCCTCTGCAACCTCTTCATTCTTTGGTTCCTTGCCCTCCAACCTATCACTGACCTCATCGGCCTTGATTTGCACATTGTTCAATGCTTGCTCTAGTTGAGCTAGTCTTTCTCTCAACCTCCTATTATCCTCCTCCTGATCTTCAACCTTGTTTTCCAATTCAATGTTTGTCACCATGGTTGTGGAACCACTGGATTCAAGGTCTGACATACAAGATGCACTCCCAAATCTTTAACTTGCTCTGACACAATCTGATAGGGTAGGGTTGGATGGAACACTCACTGTTCCATGCTTTGGATCCTTCTTTGCAAGATCTCCTTGTTGTCTTTCTTCACCATATGAACCTATAGGACCTTCATCATGTCTAGGTGCCCCTGGTTCTTTTGGCCAACCCTACTATCATGTCAAATCAGCTTACTTGGTGCACTACCTCTTATTCTTCCCTTAGCCTTCAATCTCCCCTAAAGACTAATTCTCTCCATTAACTCAATTCAACTTTGTAGGGGTGTTGATATGTTTCCAAGGCCTTCTACTCATCTCCCTAGGGTTCTTGACAGTTCCCCATACTCCATTTATCATTCGCTACCTCCAAACCCTCAATTAGGGTTTTTAGGCTACTAGCCCAAGAGTCCCAACTAGGCCTCCAACTCCGAGAAAATTGGCTTTCATTCCCAAATTCTCCAAAGAGAAATTAGTCTTTCCTTGAGGGTCCTGATTCATTAGCCCACCTCTCAAAGATTTTTGGTACCTTAGGTCCCCACTGCTTGTACAACTCCATAAACTGGAACTGACCTAGGATTTGGACCTTTTTAGGCCTTTTCACTGTATTTTGCAGACTGTCAAGAGTTTTCTCACATCAAACAAGTTGATGAGGCTTCCTCCTTCTTGGTAAGCCTTGGAAAGGCATTCACCTACCCTTCCCACACCGTGTTTTTCCTAGAGTTTTCCACCCTTGCACGTTAAGTGCCTTTTTCTCCCTGTCTCTCCTAGCCGGGCACTGTCAAGCTCACCTAGGAGTAGACTATCTTCATGCTTCTTGAACTCCTATTTACTCCTAAACCTACTATAATTACAACCATGGAGTCTAGCCTCATTTCCCAAAAGCTCGTACACCAGGTACAATGGGAAAGAGAACTAAAACCCCATTCTTGCTCGGTTGCCAGTCAGGTCAATAACTCAAAAGGAAACAAAACAACTACTACACACACCTGCAAAATGAACACACACTCTAAATACTACCACCAAAGCTTAGAACATAACAAATGATTCAAACTACAACAACTACAGATTCATGATTGCTCCTGACCACACAAAATTCAAGCAAACACATAATTTTCCTTGTTGTTCTCACTGTTCACTCTTAGCATTCATCAAATTTCAAATTACAAAAGTTCTCAATGCCTTCCAACCTTGCTCATAGGTCGAAGCATTCCCTAAATAGACTCTCCAGTTCAGTTAGGCTCGAGCCCCAACTGTTCCATGGCCGGTTGTGGCTTTCCATAAGCCTTATTTTCAAAATTGTAAAACAAACAATCACCTAGGGAGGTCTACAAGGTCAACAAACATCTTTGTAGCAAAACCCCAATCTAGAAAATGGTCAACATGACCTTATGAATATAAAACAAGTTCCCAAATGCCTCTAAGGCACAAATCCAAGGAATAGAAGGGGTTGGCCATATGTTAACTAAACAAGTTATACCTCCTGATTACCCTCCTAGATGCACTTTGGGGTGCTCCTGCACCAAATTGGTATTCACTCTTCAACGATGACTGAGTCACGAGCGCTTCTTAAGGGCATCAATATTGCTGTCACTCTAGGTATAAAAAAATTGCACATTGAAGGGGAATCTTTGTCAGTGATCGAATCTCTTAATCATGGTCGATTACTTAGTTGGAATATTAGGGAAATTCTTCTTGACATAAACCTTTTGGTCTCTAAATTGGATAGAAAATATTTGACTCACATCTACAAGGAAGGTAATCAAGTTGCCGATAGCCTGGCTAACTTGGGGTCAAATTGGAATGTATGCAAGTGTTGGAAGAGGCTTGAGACGTTAGGCGGTACTATACAAGGATTAATCCTTGTGGAACAAAGGAATATAATATTCAATGATGGTTAACAATGTCTTTATAAATGGGTACATCTGGCTCCACTTGATGGGTCCTTTGGTGATGTGGATTTGGTTGGGTGAGGTGGCGAGGTTAAAGAGGGGTGCCGCATGGATTTTTTACTTCATCACTACTTATGGTGGGGCCTTTGGCTTTTATGGGCTGTGTTCTCAATTGTACTACACATCCTATCAAATCTCTTGGGATGTGTGTAATGAGCTATTTATCACCTACCTTTTTAATAATTCCAATTTACACTATCTTATGATTTGGATAAGATCCTTTGAGTTGTACTTAAAAATTTCAAATCTCTCCCCCATGGCTTGCTGGCATGGAGAAATGTGTACTTTAAATTGACCCTTGACATAACAAATATTAATTATCTAGATTTAATTTACAAACAACTTATCTTATGGATTTTTGTGATAATCATAGCCCCATGGAGTTGGCTTCATTGGAAATAACCACTAAAGCATGTAACATTCAAGTTGCTTTCATTGTTGGTATGTGGCAACTGATCATGCTATACTATACACTCTTCATGTATCCTTAATAAATTTTTTCTACTTTTTTTGCTTCATCACCGAAAAAGAAAAAACTGACTTTGTAGAACCCTAATTTCTGGAAGCTTCTAAAATCTTGTTATAAGCGGTTGGGATGGTGAGTTGTAGTAGGGAGTTATTCATGAGACTATAATATGTTTTGTATTGGATAATAAAATCATTGGATGGCTGCAGTTTTGTGGATGTAGCCTGGATTGGGTGAACCACGTTAAATTCTCCGTGTTGTCTTGTTTCTGCTATAATTTTGTGTGTTTTATCTCTCTATTTTATTGATCAAATCTAAATTTAATTTGTTAGATATCTGCCTTCTAACCCTAACATTCATTACTCCTTGCTATCTTGGATGGAAAAGGAATGATAGTTTTAAAAAGGAAAAATTTACTGACATACAATCACTTTTACAACTATCTTTGTTTCTCTGGGTCTGCTATTGTGTGTTGTGGGTCGCGATGGGTGGAGATAGAGTGAGAACCGAGCTTGATAATTGTGAGGATTTTCATAGGGACCCCATTACTTGGAACATTTTTAATGAGGTTGGTCTTGCACCACTTTTAGATAATCTTGTGGGCCACGATGAGTGTTTATCAACCTAGTTTGCTGGTTCATGGAAGGATAGGAGAGTCACCATGGGTGGCATTTCATTTAAGGTGAATGAAGAGGTTATTGGCAATGTGATGGGCCTTTCCTGTGATGGAAATAAATACAAAAAACAAACCAAAACACAAGACTTGGAGAGTCGCAATGCCTTCTTCATAGGTGACGAGAAGCCGGTTTGGAAGCAATTTGGTTTCGACTGCGAGGCGTTGCCAAAACCCTGGGACAAGGTGTGTCTTACAATAATGAAATATGTTACTTTAGAAGGTCGGTTCAAGGTGTTTTATTTTTACCATTTTCCACTGTTAAACCACTTTAGGTACAAGATGACCCTCAACTTTCCATTTTTTTTGCTCACTTCTCTAAAAAAATCGGTTAAAGAAACCCTCGAGGCTACTGCTCTCAACCTGGATGACTCGCCCCCCTTACCACTATGTCAAGGCCTGATCGTTAGGCTCTACCAATTTCATCTTGCCTCGTGCCCACCCAAACCCATCTCTGTTGTGCATGTTGAGAAACTAGAACTCCCTAATGTGGCCCCTGTTAATCCTTCCCTTACTACCTCTGAGGGTTCTAAGAGGAAAACCCCCATGCCTGAAATTGAACCCATTTCTAAACATAAGCCCAAACCCCCTTCTAAAAAGAAGAAAATCACAGTCAGTTTAGCCTAGTCGAATGTGGTGGCTGGGTTATATGAGCTAAAAAATAAACCCATCAAGGACAACAAATCCACTGCTAAGAAGAAGGGGAAAAAAGTTTCTCAGGGCTAGGTGGACTTGCCAGCTTCTGACAATGAAGGGAGGAGTGCTAAGGATAAAGAATCCAAGGGTGACACCATGGTGGTTGTGAGATTTGAAGTGGAGATGGAACAAACTAGTGTGAGGAGGTCTCAAAAAATGGTGAAGAACAAAAAAGGTGCCCTGGTTGATGAGATTTCTAGTGATTTAGAGCAGACTAGCAGTAGGATTGAAGGCAAAAAAGGCACTATTGAAGAGATGAATGAAGGGTTTGTGGAAGGCACTAGTAATTTTTCTACATGAACCAGAGGCTTAAGGAGGCTTCCACTCACTCCTTTGATTCCAAAGCTGGCGAGGAAGAGGAGATCCTAAGTAGGAAGGGCAAGAATGAGGAACCTAGTGTGTTGTAGGAATAGGTTGCTAAATTGGAGCATAAATTCATTTGTTTGGCTCAGTTCACTGTTAAAATGATTCACAAATCTACTGTCACTTTGTCTGATGTCATCAAGGAGGAAGCAGATAATAATTCTGAGGGAGAAGGACCCAACTAGATTGGGGACGATGTTCTAAATCTCCTGGTCCAGGAATGGGAAAATGTCGATAGTTAGTGTTTTGGTCTAGGCGGTGCTGGTGTTCTGTTGTTAATGTGATGTGTCTGTGTCCTATTTCTATTGTTTTTGGTTATAGAATTTTTGATAATGTTTTGAACTAGTTCCTTTTTGGCCCTATGGGCTCTCCGTGTAAGGGTGCAACACCTTGTAAATGTTGCTTATATAATAAAAAACATCATTATGTTCTATAAGATTCTTGTCCACATGAATTTTATCTAGAAGATCAATGCTACAAACATTAAGACCTGATCCAATGTCTATAGTAGTATGCCTAACTTTGGTTTGATTAATGACCACCTTTATCATTAAAGATTCATGTTTATTTTGGATCTCAAGCAAGGGTAATTCATGTTGAGGAAATGTAATACCCAACTTTGTCACTTGCATAAAATTAAACAAGGCGACTACATCATTTGGTTTAATAGAAGTTGAGACATCAATCTTCTAAAAATCCTCTTGGAGCATCCTGTGGTATTTAGTTGGTGTTTGAATCAAATCCCAAAGGAGATTTTGGCTGGAGTATTACAAAGTTTCTCAACAAGATCATATTCTTTACCACTACGATGAGGAATGTTATATGTGTGAGCAACTGTGTGATAACTTGGTTGCTTCAACACATATTTTTACAAAAGATTACCAATGAGTTGTTTTGAAAAGTTTAGGATACAACCAAGATGTTTAGGAGGTCCTATAATGAGAGGTGATTTAGTTCCTATCTAATAATTAGAGGAGTCTTGGAGGCCCAATAATTAAAGGAGATCCAATTGTTGATTGTGCATTCATAACCTCAACTAAGTTAATTACTTGTTGATGATCTTCTATCGATGGGGGTTCTAATGTCACCTTAGCATCTTCATTTATTCCATCCATCCTATTATCTTTTGAAATAAATGTATCAATGATTTCATCCTCTTGTGCCAAAATATCTTCCCAAGTAGGAGAGATATTGGGAGAGAAACAAATAAGATTTTCAGGATGCTCAATGATTGGATCCTCTAACACTAAGATACCTTCTTCACAAGTAGGTGAGATATCGATAGAAGAACAACTATGATTGTCATGATTGTTAGTTATTACATTTTTTGGAATGTTAGAAGCCTTAGTGGATGATCTAGGTGAGATGAAGTCCCCAAGGGCATCATCTAACATATCAAAGTCACCATGCAACTAAAGGGCTTGGTAGGTATTAATGTACTTGTAAAAATAGATCTGACATGATCATATTACTATGCTTTCTCCAAGATTAATCATTAATTTCCAATTTCCAATTATGTGTATGCTTGTTACCATAAATTATAATAAAAAATAGATCTACATATTTGCTATAGACATAGTTCTAAAATTAGAGTCTGAATTTACATAAAGGCAATAGATATCAGTTCGCACCTAAAATCTAAGGATTTGGGACTGATCTACAATGTCTTAGGGTCCTATGTCTTAGAGGTTCAGGTTTGAAAGGACAAATTTCTAGAAATGCACCAAAACCTATTTTTTCTATATGAATTACATGCATGCAATTATATGTAATTTTGGAAATTTTTAGGAAATTGAAGATGTTCAAATGATAATTTTTAGAAATTAAATGTTGTAATTCGCTGCTTTTTCCAAAAAATATAGAAAAGCAATGATTTTTGATCTTTTGAAATGAAAATACTATGCAATGTTGTCACTTTTTAAAATAATTCACCAAAATATGTATGCATAAATGATAAAATAATTTTGCAATTAATTTCCTCAATGAAACTAATTCAGATTTGAAAAAAATTGCAACTTTTTCTAAATTATTTTTCAATTTTTTATGATGAAAACTAATGAAAATGGATAGTTTTTTAAAAATAAATACAAATTAACACCAATATTTTCAAATAACCTAGGTTTTACATTCAATTTTCATATTTTATGCATTGAAAAATTAGAAAAACTGCAAGTGTAAGATATGTCGGGTTCACCAAAATATTTTGTTGAAAAAGGGATCCTAGGTCTAATGCATAGATCACTAAGATCCATCTTTTTTCAATGAGCATTAGGATGAAAATTGACAAAGAGATTAGATTGACTTCCAACCTTGAATCTTATGAGTTAATAAACCTTGGATTTGATTGTTTAATGCCTTGGGAAATTGATTTCTGGTGAGATGCAATGATATGACTTGCTAACAATTAAAATGTAGTGTTCTGTCATGAATTATAGCAAATTGAAAATTGACAAACAAATTTAGGTTCTAGAAAAGAAAAATCCAAACATAGAGACATTTGAACTATAAATTTGGAGCAGATTTTACAAGACAAGGGTGCCTAGGGCACTTATTTCCCAGAGCTAAAACTCGAATCTTCTTTCACAGTCCTAGGTCCCTGATCTAAGGCTTCTTCCCTCTAGATCTCACTGTCGGATGCTGAGATAACTAAGTTTATGTATCTTGTCAAGTTGTAGGGTTTGAATACAATAATGAACATATAGTCTTCAATCTCCTTTAGATCCGTAACTTGCACATTCAAAAGGAGAAGAATATTTGTGCCATATAGGGGCTTGCCTCGGTCAAACTTCGTGGTGTTTGCACCTCCACAATGGAAAAATTGATGATAGAGAGCTTATCCTTTTGAGGGATAAAGGCTAAATGGCAAATGAATGATGAATCAACAATGGACTGCAACTCACCAGTCAAATTTTATTTCCTTGAAGGATCAAATTCATGCATATCTCGTTAAGGCTTGATTGCAATTTGGCTTGATTTACTTTAAATACCTACAAGGGTTAGTTCTCACAAACAAAATGATAGGATAAACATGAACAAACTCACATAAAACTTGATATGATGCTTCAATGCTGAAATATTGTGATAAATCTAATCTTGAATGGTCTTGACTTGATCTTGAAGTATAATAACTTCTCTTCTTTCTTCTTAGATTTCAAAATGATGAAATGACTAGGTATTTATATCTAATTAATCTAATTTCCCAAAAAATAAATCTCGAGAGTTGACTTTTGAGATTTGAAATTCAAATAATAAAATGCCAACTCCAACATATTAAAAATTGGAGGCAAAATAGGTGGACCAAGTTTCCCAAGGCACCATTGTCCCAACCCTATTTTGTGGGGTGTAAAGTGTCGAGAGAAAAATATTAAATGTTTGTCTTGGTTTTGTATATGGGTTTTCTTGATAAATGTCCAAATGGGCCACATAATGCATAATTTAGGACATTAGATGTATAATTAGGTCCATGCACTTAGGAGGGAGCAAAATCTAGTGTGAAATTATCAAGGGAAGCAATTTACAATGTTACAAGAAGAAGGGTGACAAAGTTTTATGTTTGAGATAACTCTTTTCTTATTACTGCTATAGTTTTGGCATGTTGATGGTTGCACAGTTATATTGAATTATAGTGACTACAATCTCTTTGTGAGTTTGTAAAAAGGCAGCAACTGAGTATTACTTTTGGCTTCCATTTTTCATCTTGAGTTTACAAGGGCAGTGAATGATAAAGTTTTGTCTTTATTCTTTTGCATAAGCTGTTTGAAATCTATAGGGAGAAGTTATCTGTTACATTATTATTTCTTTTGAGTTTTGTGAGGAGCACATACTAGAGAGAAGAGAAAGTTCATTATTCTATTTCTCTCTACTTTGTTAATACAAATATTATTCTAAGAAATAAGGATAGCAAGAGGACGAGATTCTTTATCAAGCATATATAGAGTTGCAACATTTGCAAGTTGCATTTTTTTGGGGAAATACTGTGCATATCTCAGGTTTGTTTTTATGTTCATTTTTTTTGTGTAATTCTTAGTTCGTGTTTTATAATTTTCCAAATTTTAAAAGAGGAAGATTAGTTTTTCTCTTTGAAGAATAAACCAAGTTAAAACAAAGGAAAAATAGTTTAATTTTCTAGTTTGAAACAAGAACTTAAATTGTTTCTCTTCCATCCAAGATGAGCAACGAATTAGAAAGATAATTTTTTGTTGTGTTAAATGATCAATTTATTTTATTTTCTCAAATAGAGATTATTTTTCAGTTTTAAATATAGATATTTATGTAAGTTTGCATAATGAATATTTTATGAGATGTAATTATTTAAATATGAGATAAGTAAGATGCTTTCTCACCTGATTTAACTAATTATAGAAAACTTTATAAGCTGATTCATTGAAGAATTTTCAACACTTGAACCTAGTATTCCTTCAAACCAAAAAAGTTAGATTTTTATATTATATGATTACCATAATTGTTATTATGTTCTCAAGTATAGAACTATAAAAGAAAATCATTGAAAGTCTGAACTACTTTAACAAAGAAGAGATCTTTTATTAATGTTTTAACATTATAATATTTTACATATTTTGACGAGTAGTCATTATTAAAATATGAGACCAAGTGTCTCGATTCAATGACATTAGGTCATCATTATTAACCAACTATGCATGAAAATAGGAGAGTAGTTTACTCTCATGGTTTGAATTTAAGGACTTGAACAAGTGGTAGATGTCAAGTCCCAATTTTTTACAAGAACACGTAACATGGGTGTTCAAAGTTAGAAAATCATAACCAACCTAGTCATTTACTGACTTAGTGAGTCATTATATTATGATTAACTTTAGGAAAAGTCAAACTGGTTGGTCAAATAGTTAGTTTGAGTAAAACCTTAAGTCAAGGTGGTTTCCTAGTTGAGTTAGAGGTGCATGAACATATGACTTCACTTCTTAATGAAGTGATTGAAATATTTTCAAAACTTTGGCCAAATAAATGTAGAAGTCTCTAATTGTATTAGTCAATTCATAGTGATCCAAATTGCATATCCAATCAGATTGGTTATACTTAGAGAAGTCTAAAGTTGTATGGTCAATTGGTTATGTAGGACACAACAGTAGAAACTTAGATGACATACTTGGGGGTTCATTATTCTATACTCTTCATGAATGGTAGGGCCACTTCTAGTTGGAAGGTGTGTTGGGGACCATCAATTTATGGTTGGAGGTAAAGTGCTTGGGTGATGCTCTCGCTCTTGTAGATGACAACATCGAGGCTTGTGAAATAGAAGCATTATCCATATATGAAAGACTTGACCTTAAAATTGTATTGTAATTTGTAAATTTGTATACTTGATAGACTTGATAGTTTATCATGTATGAATTGTAATTGGAAATTTTTATCTCATTTTCAAGTTGAAAAGTAATGAAGTTCAAATTCAAAAGTTGTTTTATACTTTCATATTTGAAATGTGCAATAAATGATGTATGAAAAAGAAAAAATTACATTCCTATTTTTAAGCAAATGCTTTATTTTACTTCTATGGTAAAAACCAAAGTAATTCCCTTGTAGTGTGATTTTGTTACATATGGTATAAAAGTCAGGTTTCAACACATGGATCTATAATCTCATTGCAAAATGTTTGACTTAAACATTAACAGTAGCTAATATTTCAAGTGTTCTTGTGCCAAAATGGTAAGATCAAGGAAAACTGTTGGGAAGTCGGTACCCAAAAACTTGCCTAGATTAGTGGCTAAGAAGGAATCATTTTTGAAGGTTAAACTCCTTGAGAACATCAACTACATAGGAGGTGGATGGCTTGTTGAATCTAAAACCTTAGCTGACTCACTCAAGCGTATTAATCTAGAGAAGAAATAATGAGAGAAAGCAACAATGAAGGCCATTGCACCCATCCTTGTTGTCAAACCAGTTAAACCATTGGCACATAGGGAAATGCCTTTTTGTTGTGGTCGTAATGCACCTATGATAAGTAAGGAGGTAATGGAGGAGTGCCTGCATGTACATCCACCCTCCAAGTTTGTATTAGTTAACTTTGAGGGTGAGGAAGAACCCAAGGAGATACCTCTATCTGACAACGACTTGTAGTCACAAATGGTCAAAAGTTTTTATACTAAATAAGGATATTATATAAGTCCATTGAATAATATAATATAGTTTTGAAATTTTACAACAATCTCAGATCTTTATTGAAATAAGACAAATTTGTGAATTTTGTTTATTGCTTATAATGAAAATGCTAAATTAGAGGATCTAATTAAATACATAAAATGAAGCTTTAGGTGAAGTAGAAAAAAAATGGTGTGAACCAAAACTAACCCTAGAGGAAGTTAGGAGGTATCCCATCCTTCTGACAACCCTAATGCAAAACTAGACCAAATCTTAGCAATGTTAAATGAAACAAGGGATAGAATTGGCACCTTGAAGCAAGAGGTTAGGGACCAAAGTAGGCCTAAAAAGGAAGCATATCATGAATTTGAAGATGAGAACATCCATGAGCACACCACCCAAAGTGGGTGTGGTGAAAACAATTATGATTCGAGAGCTGTTAATGAGAAGAGAAATAAATTAGCTCTTGAATAATCTAGGGACATGAAAAAGTTGACATCACAAAAGTTTGATGGAATGGTGAGTGGTGATGCAGTAGAGTCCTAGCTCACTGAAATGGATAAGTAACTTCAAAATAAGGAATAAGGAATTATTATAAAGTTACTAAGGTAATTTGGGGATCATACTAGTTTTCAGGAGAAGCATCTACTTAGTGGATGAACAAGAAGATGAAATTAGGGTTAAGTTCATTAAGATTAACCTAGGATCACTTCATAATCATGTTTAGTAAAAAATGGTTATTACAACTGTTCTTTGACCAAAATCTTATTGATTTCCAAAATCTGTGACAAGGTGACTTGTCAATAGTGAAGTATTGAGAAAATCTACTTGTCTTCTAAAATATGTGCTCTAGTATCAAAGAGGTAAGAGGCTCAGGATAAGGACACTTATAAGGGGGTTGAATGCCAAAATTAGAGGAGAATTAGATGTCCATGGTCCCACAAAAATTGACCATGATTATGAGGAAGCAATAAAGCAAGAACAATTTTGAATTCTATATCTACTTATTATGAGAAGAATGGCAAAAAGTTTAATTGGTTGCAATCATTCTAGTATTTCAAGAAGAGGAATGATAAGCAGGAGTCTAAAAATAAAAATGATAAGAGATTCCATAATAATTGAAATGATTCCAAGATCAGGAAGAAGAAGAAGAAGAACAACTCCAGAAAGAATGGTGATAACTTTGGGAAGCCTTTTGAAAGGCGAGGACCTCTTAGAGGATGTTTCTCATGCGGAGGAGATCATTACAAAAATCAATGTCCTAATAAGTCACAAGAAGCTTAGCAATGTGGCAATCCCTTACCAACTTAGTAGGATAAATTTCAACAGAGGATCCATGCAACATTGGATAACCAATAAGCAAAGTACCAGATTAACAGGTACATTATTTGTTGTCCCTATTTTTATTTTAATAGACATAGGTACAACTGAAAGTTTTATTACACCAATAATATTAGATAAGTTTCTTATAAGAGCTAGTTATATGGAAAAACCCTAGTCGGTAGAGTATGCTAACTAGACAAAGTTTCTGGTAGAGCAATGCCTATTTGAAGACAAGGTTAATCTTTCAAGTTTTTGAACCTATTTGTAGTACCCTTAGGTTCCTACAATGCTGTCTTAGAAATAAATTGGTTGTGGAGGCATAGGGCTAAGGTAGACTATTATGCAAAATAGTAGAATGTCTAGATGACCTAGGGAATAAATTTTTCATTCAAGGCACTTCTAGAGAAGTCAAGCAAAGGAAAATATCTATTGTGCAGCTAAAGAGGACCAAGCAAAAGGGGTGTCAACTCTTTGTAGTCAAAATGGAGGAAATATAATATTTCAAGGAGTTTATTTTCCATGATGATTTAATGTATTTTGAGTCTCAAAAACTCCAAGGGATGGAAGATGGGGATCTTATGGATCAAGGAAGACCTGATATGGAGAATTACCCATTTCTACGAGACTTTGAGGATGTGTTTCCATATGAACTTCCTGGATTACCTCCCAAGAGGGATTTTGATTTCTCCATAAATATAATTTTAGGTTTGAAACCAATCTCCAAAGCTCTGTACCAAATGACCAAAATAAAGTTGATGAAATTAAAGGCTTAGTTGTAGGAATTGTTAGTTAAAAGATTGATTGGATCTAGTGTTTCACCTTGGGGAGTGCCAGTGATCTTTGATAAAAATAAGGATGGTACCCTGCACTTATGTATAAACTATCATATGATTAACAAAGTAATGATAAAGAAAAATATCCTTTACCACATATTGATGATATTTTCAGTCAAATTCATGTGGCAACAATATTTTTAAAGATCGATATACGATTTGGATACCATAAATTAAGGCTCAAGGATAAAGATATTCATAAAACAACCTTTAGAATAAGGTATTGGCACTAAAAGTTCACAGTCTTACCTTTTGGACTGAAAAATTCCCCTACAACATTCACGAATTTGATGAATAGTGTATTCAAATATTGCCTAGATAAGTTTGCTCTAGTGTTTTCGAACAAAATTCTTATATATTCTAAGAATGAAGAGGAACATCTCCAAAATCTACAGTTCATTCTTCAATGTCTAAGAGAGCACAAACTGTATGGAAAAATCTCAAAATTTAATTTCTTTTAGAAAGAAGTACAATATCCAGGTCATGTAATTTTAGCCGAGAGAATTGTAGTAGATCTAGTGAAGATCAAAGCCATTTTGGAGTGGCCCACACCGAAAAATGTGCATGAAGTCCATAGTTTCATGGGATTACCAAGTTATTATAGGAAGTTCATGTCTAATTTTTAAAAATATTTCTTACCCCATCAGTTTTCTACAAAGAAAAGGTAAACGATTTAATTGGTCAAAAAAATGCCAGAGGCATTTGATCACCTAAAAGAGAAGTTAACTTTGGCTATGATACTAAAAGTATCTGATCTAGAAGGTAATTTTGTAGTTATCATTGATGCCTTAGGAGAAGGATTAGGTGGGGTGCTTATGCAAGAAGGGTAGGTTATCACCTATGAGTCAAGGAAGTTAAAGACATATGAACAAAATTATGCTCTTTATGATCTTGAGCTAGTAACAGTTGTGCATGCATTGCAAATGTGGTGGCATTATTTAATAGGAAAACATTTTGAGTTAAGGTAAGACCATCAAGGTCTTAAATATTTATTCACCCAACCGCATCTCAATGCTCAACAAATAAGATGATTAGAGTTAATATCTTATTATGATTTTGAGATCAGTTATATTAAGGGAAAGGAAAACTGAGTAGTGGATGCTCTGAGTTGAAGGAGACACATTTCCTCAATGATCTTTATTCAATCAGTCTTAAAAACCAAGTATTGAAAAATTCCATGGGAGATGAGTACTATGAGCAAATTAAGCAAGCTCTTTTAGACAATCCTCAAGATTTGAGGTATGATGGGGTCTATTTTGAACCAAATGGGTTGTTAAGGTTCAAAGGAAGAATGTATGTTTAGAAATTTGAGGAGTTAAGGAATATCATGTGGAAAGTTCATTTTGCACAATATTTAGGACATCCCAAAGTGACAAAACTTCTAGTGGATTTGAAACTACTATATTTCTTAAAAGGAATGAAGAGGGATGTTGCAAGATTTATAGTTGGATGTCTAGAATGCCAAAGGGTAAAAGTTGAACATCATCGCCAGACAAAACTTCTATATCCTTATGATATTTCAGAGTGGAAGTGGTAGATCATTAGTATGGATTTTGTACAAGGTCTTCCTATGTTTAGAAATAGGTATAATTCTATTATAGTAGTGGTGAATAGACTCATCAAAGTGGCTCACTTCATACCTAGGAATTTAGCAGATGGAATACCGATCATAACCTATAAGTTTGTTTAGAAAGTGTTTAGGTTACATGGAGTTCCTGAGAAGATCATCTCAGATAGGGATGCAAACATGACATCAAGGTTTTGGAAAACCTTATTTTCCTCTTGTAACTCAACTAAATATAAGCTCAACTTATCACCCTGAGATGGATGGTCAGACTGAAAGGGTAAACCAAGTCCTAGAATATTTTTTGAGGATGTATTGTATGGATCAACAATACAAGAGGGAGGATTATGTTCTGCTTGTAGAATTTGATTACAATAATTCCTATCATTCCATGGTAAATATGGCTCCATTTAAAGAATTATATAGAAGAAAGTGTTGAACTCCTATAAGCTAGGATATGCTAGAAAATAGGATTAGCCTTGGTATGAAAATTTTGTCACAAATGGAAGAGTAGATCAAGTTGATCAAGAAAATATTAGCAGAGATGAATGATAGACAAAAAATTTATGCTAATGCTAAGCATACACTATGAAATTTATTAGTAGGAGAAAATGTGCTTTTGAGAGTCAAACCCCATAAGAGTTCCATAAAGTTTGGAAATTCATCCAAACTAGCTCCTAAATATGTGGGTCCCTTCAAAGTTCTTGAAGTGATCAACCCAAATTCCTACAAAATTGCTTTACCACCAACTCTTGCTTGGATGCACAATGTGTTTCAAGTATCTTATCTTAAAAAGCATATAATAGGTGTTGATCACATACTTGATTGGAATGCACTGTAGGTACAAGATCTAGGGGTGGTAACAATAAAGCCACTCAAAGTGCTTGAAACATGTAGGCTCCACCTACTAATAGAGAGGTCACTCAGTGCAAGGTCTAGTGGGACCAATATGTAGAGGATAGTGTTATGTGAGAGGACCATAATGAAATTTGTCAAAAAATTCCTCATTTATTTCATGCTTCTTAAAATTGCTAAAGAAAAAATTGTTTATGGTTTTTATATGATACTTTGAAAAATCGAGGACGATGATACTTATGGGGGGAGATATGTTACACCTTGATTTTGTTTTACCAAGTTACTTTTAACTATTTATGTTAAAATGAATTTTGATACCTGATGATGATTATATGTTTTGATGATTATTATGTGTTATTTAACATTATGATGAGATTAAATGCAATGTAAAGTATTTTAATTTTGATGATGATGATTATTATTTTTTAAATAAATATTATGATGATGTCGTGATTAATAATAACTAGCTATTAAAATGATTTCTAAGTGAAATGTAGGACTACTTTTCCTGCCCTCCAAAGAGAGGGGTATCACCAGAGAGAGGAACATAGACTTTAGAACTAAAAAATTTATGCTAATTGATTTTTCACACACACTCACATAGGTCTAACCTAATCCTATCATTGAGTCAGTTTTTGTGTTTTTCTCAAAAATCGAGTTGTGTCAAAAGGTTAAGTCTAACCTAGTCAAGTCTTGGTTATTATTTTTCAAAAAGGAAAATAAAGTGATTTATGTTATGAATTTTGATGTTTGTTAATTGGCTAATTTTGTATTTAATTGAGATAAATCGATTAATATGAAATTGTGTTAAACAGTATATATAATATATGTAGGTATATATGTATATATTCTAATGGCATATTTACAATGCTAATCAAAGCATGTATAAAGTAATTCAAATCTATTTTTAACTTGCACTTAGTGAGGTTTATTAGCCTCCAATGAAGACATGGATAAAAGGCTTAAATGAAGGCATTTTGTTTGGAAACAAAGCCATAGTAAAAGCCACATGAGTGGCGTAGCTATTATAATAATTTTATAAGCCACTAAGTGGTGGTTGCAATTGCCTTTTTGATGAATTTCGACAGCCCACAGTATAAGGGTTGTAAGGATATTCCAGTTGAGACACTAAAGTGGTTGTATAATTTCCTATTAAGTGATTATTAACAAGCCACTATAAGCCGTGGCATAAAGGGAGACTTAAAGGCTACTAGTTGAGCATAGTAAGGAAATGATACTTATTATTTTTAGCATGGAATTAATATTATTTCAGTACCAAAACTTTAATGAAACTGTTAGTAATTATTAGCCATCACTTGGAGTGGGAGAATTCATGAGGCTTATGGGAAAGAAAGACATTTTCACATTGCATCATTATTCATGGCTGCACTGGGAGAGAAGGAGACAAAGCTACGAGGGGGAATATCTTTTGATTGGAGTTTCATTTCTGAGTCTTAGAGTTTGGGGAGAAGGGTGAAGGAGTTTATGTTTGAGATAAATCTTTTCTTATCACTATCATGGTTTTGGCATGTTGATGAGAGAAGGAGACAAATATGTGAGGAGGAATATCTTTTGATTGGAGTTTCATTTATGAGTCTTATAGTTTGGGAAGAAGGGTGATGAAGTTTATGTTTGAGATAACTCTTTACTTATCACTATCATGGTTTTTGCATGTTGATGGTTACAAAGCTATCTTGAATTGTAGTGATTGTAATCTCTTTGTGAGATCAATTCTCTTTATGAGTTTGTAAAAAGGAAGTGAGTGAATATTACTTTTGACATTTTTTTTATCTTGAGTTTGCAGAGGCAACGCATGATAAAGTTTTCCCTTTATTCTTTTGTATAAGTTGTTTGAAATCTACAGGGAGAAGTTCTTTATTACATTGTTATTTCTTCTAAGTTTTGTGAGGAGTGCATATCAGAGAGAAGAGAAAGTTCATTATTCTATTTCTCTCTACTTTGTTAATAGAAATGCTATTATGAGAAATAAGGACATCATGTTGGAAAATGGTTAGTGCTCCCCTCAGGATTCATGACATGGACTTACTGCCTCCCATGGATCCATTAACTCTGGCAGTTGTATTGGGCATTAATAGGTTGACCTTTTGTGCAATGATAATTGTGGGGCCAACAATTGGCATTAGAGCCAAAGGTGTCAGGTTTGAATCCCCTTGGTTTACATTGAGGGGGAGATTGTTGGTAAATGGTCAACACTCCCCTCGAGATTTGCGACATGGACTTACCGCCTCCTGTGGATCCATTAACTCTAATGATTGTATCAAGCATTAATAGGTCGACCTTTTGGTGCAACAACAATCGTGGGGCCAACACATCAAGAGGCATAGAGTCTTTATCAAGCATATATAGAGATTCAACATTTACAAGTTGTATTTTCTTGGGGAAATATTGTGCAAATCACTTTGATGTGATTTTGGAGCTCAAGTGCATAATAAAGAAAGAATATTTTAGACATGTTTTTATTTTCATTTTTTGTGTGTAATTCTTAGTTTGCATTTTATAATTTTCTTGATTTTAAAAGAAGAAGATTAATTTTCTTTTTGAAGAATAAACCAAGTTAAAGAAGAGAAAAAATAGTTTAATTTTCTAGTTTCAAATAAGAATTTAATTTTGTTCTCTTCCATCCAAGATGAGCAGCAAATTAGAAAGATAATTTTTTGTTGTGTTAAAATGATTGATTTATTTCATTTTCTCAGATAGAGATTATTTTTATATATATATAGATGTTTATATAAGTTTACATAATGAATATTTTATGAGATGTAATTATTTAAATATGAGATAAGCAAGATGCTTTCTCAGCCGAGTTAACTAATTAAAGACAATTTTATAAGCTAATTTATTGAAGAATTTTCAACACTTCAACCTAGTATCCTTCAAACCAAAAAAGTTGGAATTTGATATTATATGATTACCAAAATTGTTATTATGCTTTCAACTACAAAACCATAAAATAAAATCATTGAAACTCTGAACTACTTTAATAAAGAAGAGATCTTTTATTATTATTTTGACATTATAATATTTTACATATTTTGACGAGTAGTCATTATTAAGATATGAGACCAAGTGTCTCGAGTCGATGACATTGTGTCATCATTATTAACCAATTGTGTATGAAAATAGGAGAGTAGTTTACTCTCATGGTTTGAATTCAAGGACTTGAACAAGTGGTAGATGCCAAGTTCCAAGTTGTTATGAGAACGTAACATTGGTGTTCAAAGTCAAAAAAGCATAACCAACCTAGTCATTTACTGATTTAGTGATTCATTAGATTATGATTGAGTAACTTTATGAAAAGTCAAACCAGTTGGTCAAACAATCAGTTTGAGTTAAACCTTAGGTCAAGGTGGTTTCCAAGTCGAGTTAGAGGCGTGTGAACATAAAAATCTACTTCTTAAGGAAATTATTGAATTTTTTTCAAAAATTTGGCCAAAGTAATGCAAAAGTCTTTGCTTGCATTAGTTGATTCACTATTATATAGATTGCATACCCAATCAAAATGGTCATACTTAGTTAGAGAAGTCTAAATTTGTATGGTCGATTGGTTATGTAGGTGTAGAGAAGGGGGTGTTAGAAACCAAGATCAGACATGCAAACCAAAAAATACCTTCCACAAGAGAAAAATAGAAAAAGCAAGAGCAATTTGCATGAAGATGTGCAAATGAATTGTATTCAGGAATTAAGAAATTACAAGAGATGAATTGATTTATAAAAGCAATGTATGCATAACCCTAAAGGTAAACCTAATTTTGAACTAAAATTAGCTCAACTAAATAAAGCTTGTAACTTATTAATTAAGTAAACTAATTATTACCTAAGTAAACTTAATAAAGTGTAATTAAATAATCAATTACATCAACACCCCCCTTTAAGTGCAAATTAGGGAGACTAAAAAGCATGCACCTAATGCTAGGATGAATGCAAAGAAGCATGAATGGGTCCCAGCTACAAGGCCATGTTAGATACCCATGTGCAAATGAAATGAATGGGAAGGAGGAGAAAACCTAGTGGGACAAAACCCCCCCTCAATGAGATGACCTGTTGCAAAGAAGCATTGGAAGAACACTGGTGGAGTGGCACTAGAATCCTGAATCTGGCAAGCAAGGAAAGATACTTCTGTTTATGAGAAACCGTATGCGAGTCATTGAAGGACTCAGGAAGAATCATTAAGCAACAATAGATCCGATGCCAAGGAACACTAGAAAACTCACAAAATGGAACAACCTTGGAATCTATGAAGCAACAGTAGATGAATAAATGATGCCCCCCATAAGAGGGAATGATATGATGAAAGAATCTGAAAGCTATGTGTATCTCGATGCCGATGCCAAACTATGACTAAAAATAATCCATAGGAGCAAGTACCATGAAGATTCTGGAACATTAACCATAAAATGAATGGCCCTCAAATTGAGATGTGACCTGATACGATTCAAGATAATTAACCATAGGCTCTCAATCTGAGATGTGAACATATGCGAACCAAAATGTGTCAAGCTATGAGCAAGATGTGGCCAAAAGAAACAATAGAATCTAGATAAAACTCATTAATATGAATATGAGATCAAAGTGCATGCCATGCAACTACACTCTAATCAAA